>CASHTH010002105.1:0-69893 GCA_030341885.1 Geodia barretti
ACTCCGCAGTTATTGATCTGGATTACCATTTTTTGATGTCTCCACCAAAGAGGTCGAGATTGATATGATGGGTTTAGATTGACCACCACTCGCTGTGTGTCCTCAGCCTGTTGATGTGAGTAAAACATCAATACCCAATACCCGCAAAGACTTGAACACTGCGCCGTAGGGTTGGGCGTTTGGGTGGGTTTGCCGACTTGGTTGACCAGCTGTTTGGTTTTGCTTTATGAGTTCGTGCGGAGCACCTTTCTGTCTCTGCGAGCGCATAACCGAGTAAAGCCGTCCCTCACCATTAGTCAGCATGCGCATGATGCGCTGGGGTTTTTCTAAAATGGCTTGATGCGAAGAATAAGGGTCTTTGAGAAATCGGAAATCCCTCCCCGTTCCACGAGACGTTCTGTGCTTTATAAGCTGAAAGCATGTGCTTCATCAAGTATGGTGGCAGCTAATCTCATAGTGTGCGAGACGAACTTGCCTGTCTGCTTCTTGACACGGCTTGAATCGCCTCAGCGTCTTGAAGATCTCAGCAACGATGCGAAAAGCGATGCGTTGTGGGTGTGCGTCCTTCTTGACGCCCTTGATGACTGCGGTAATGGGGCACACACGACGAGTTCAATCTTTGAAACTTATGATAGCGGCACGACGCAGCCAGCAGACGCGCTGCTTCGTGGGCATCCATCTCGGAGTCAACTCTTTACACCTCAAATGTTGGTCGCTTTTTCAGCAGTTTTCCGTTCTTTGGCAATCTGTTTCTCAAAGTCGCTACTTCGCGTTTATACGCCGCTTCAGAGTAGACACTAACCATCTTTGATCCACACCTGCGTAGTGTTTTTCAACGCAGTGATAACGATACCCAGTTTCAGAGGCAGGTCGCATATCTTCTATGGAGAGGCTTTCATAGGGGCTTTGACACCGTAAGCGTCTCTGGCACTCGGGTGATGAACCGACATTGTGATAAGGTCGCAGGTTCGCAGCCGTATACAACGCACTATCAGCAAAAATAGGGGGGCATCCCCCTGAGTCCTCAAGATACGCCGCTATCGTCTTCGGGAAACTCGTTTTTTGTCCAGTCTGATTCCCATCAAGCACCTCTAACCAAACGGAGTTGAGACTGATAGAACAAATCATTGCACAACACCTGTTTCAAATCCGGGCGGTGATCGCGTGAAGAGCCATGCGTCACTTGTATCACATTTTCAGCATCGCTTTTGCTGATCATAGCAGCCATGGAGACTAACGTCGTGCTATCAGGTGAACAAAGCGATGCTGAACGTCAAAGCGGATAACGCCTGACTTGCCACCGTCGCGAAGACTTCCTGACTCCCTTTTCATAAAGGCAGTCTAAGGCGCGACCGACAGTGTCGTCATGAAGTCGACGCACACAGCGCGGGTGAATCAAGAGAGTCCACAGGTTTATTGGAAAAAAACTCCGGCGTCAAATACAACGGACGCCCACAAAGCCAAGCGCTTGAGTATCATCGCCATGACGGCTTCGCCCACGGAGACTTTACGCCGCGTTTGACCGCAAAGGTATCAATGGTTTGAATCAAGTCAATACGATCACAAATACCGGCAACCTATCCCAGATGATCTAAGCGCTGGGTACAAGGTCGTGGTGTCATTAGATTATAGCCTCACAAGCATTTTGTTTGCTACAGCATACCATAAATCTCTTAATCCGCATCCATAACTGCGGAGTATAGGGTGTATAGTATGGAAAAATCATTTTTCTTGCAACTTTTTGAGATTTTGGTGTATAATATTTTAAAGCATTTTATCCGATTTCCACTTTTTGGCGAAACAGCGGAGTTTATTGAACAATGTTACAAAAACATCGGCAAGTTCTCATTCTACTTGTAGGGCTATTGTACATCTATTCGGTGTGCCCACTCCTCTGTGCGGCTTTTGAACAAAAGTTCTGCCACGACGCACCTCAAAACGTCATGAGCGGAGCTACTGAAACCCAATTGACTTGCTGCCAAAAGAGCAAAACAGGTGCAGCAGGTGAAGCCGAAACTCCATCAGAAAGCGGTAAACCGTGTTGCGAAACCAATTTAGAACTTGTCCTTCCAGACGACAGACACAACACGTCCGAGTTCCGTGAATCAATCGGGCAGCCTCTCGTCTCAATTCTTCCTATATCAGCAACTTTATCTATTACCCCGCGTGAGTCGCTCCAGATTCTACTGGGATCTTTAATCACCACGTTTTTCCCCGACTACGCCCTATCCCGTAGAGGCCCTCCCTACCTTACTTCTTCATAAAGAATCATTCAGTTTTTAGTTCTAATGTCTTGTAGCTATTTTATTCATTGTTTCCCCTGTGGCCGCAGTGGGTACTCATGGCTGCGAGATAACTAACTCTTCATCAGTATAATCTTCATTAGGCGGAACTATAATTACACAATTGGTGAGTTTCCGAGGAACGCATTTTTTAACGCCTCGTAAGGAAGACACTATTGTGAAAGCGATTGACCTGGTCTGTCTGTAGTGTTATAGCGTTTTCTTATGTCCCGAGCAGTGGATGTTTTCGTTAGTATATCATCCTCGCTGGCAAGGAACCTTTAAGTTATGCTGCCTGATGTGTTGCATCTGTTTGTCAGCACACCTCACGGCCCACTACCAGAGGACCTTCACGTAATAAGACCAGACAACTTATGAATGCAGAATAAAAGGAGAAACAGATGAAAATGAAATTGACGAGGCGAATTACCGCCTCTTTCTTAGCAATTACCACCGTCCTACTGTTCTCAATCTCTTTGATTAAGGCAGAAGACGCACCCAAAGGTCATGACACCCATGATCACGGGGACCACATGACTGTTAATGACAAAGTGCGTTGCGCAGTTGACGGCATGATGATGAAGCCTTCGGCAATGGTTAAAGTTGAACAGGACGGAAAAGCCTACTATTTCTGTAACAAGATGCAGGCAGAGATGTTCAAGGCGAATCCAGATAAGTACTCCAAACAATTTCAGTGGGAAATTTGACATTTGATCTCAACGTGCTAACAACAGATGCGTACAAGATGATGATGTCTCACATGGGAATGGGGGGTATGATAAAAGCCGATGAGATTAAGGGAAAAACGCACTATTTCAGTGTATATCCAACGCAAAACCCCGAGGAGATTGCGTTAGGTGATGTTAAACTCGCCGTTCAGGTTACCAATACTGAGGGGGAGACGAGGATGGCACTACTGAAATATAGCAAAATGATGCGCACCTACGAAGGGTTCATTACTATGCCAAAAGGTGAAGAACACGAGGTTCGCATTCGCGTGACAAGCCAAGCTGTCAAGATTTTACTTTAATTTCATCAGGTTGAGTAGGAGCCGCTTCTGAGCACAATCCCTCCGGTGAGATAAAGCTCTGGGCCCAGCTCCTCAAATTAGGGCGTTCAGTTTTCAGTGTTTGCATGCTGTAATTACAATTTTCCGATCGCTGTTCTGCGGTGGAAAGAGGTAGGACAATAGCAATTCACGCGAGACTGGAAACTGAATTGCCTCACCCTGTCAAGGAGACGATAATGCGTGCAGTTAGTTTAATCTACAAAGTGACAGTAATCGTTGTCGGTAGCATGCTGATGTTAGGTGCTTTAGTGCAAACGGAAGTACATGGGATGACTCAGACAGAGTCAATTTCGGAACAAACCGATATGACAACTCTATTTGCTGAAACCCTTGAACTGCCGAGTTTAATTCGTGTCGCTGTTAACCGTAATCCAAAAGTTAAAGCCGCAAAAGCACGGTGGCAGGCGACAATTGAACAGTATCCACAAGTGACAGCATTGCCCGATCCGATGTTCATGTATGGGTACTTCTTGCGAAGCGTGGAGACGCGGGTCGGACCCCAACGCCATCGGGTTAGTTTTTCACAGGCATTTCCATATCCCGGTACCCTTGATGCAGCGGGAGAGGTCGTCAAAAAAGCAATTGAGATTGAAAGCGTGAAGCACGAGCAGGTGATACGAGATCTCATTGTTGAGCTGAAACTGAGTTACCACGAGTTGGCGTATCTCCAACGGGCAGTCGAACTGACACGGCAAAATCACGAATTGATAGCCTCTATTCTCGCCATTGCGACCACACGTTATGCTGAAGGAAAAGTAACACTCAATGATGTGCTGAAGGCACAAAGTCAACTGGCACAGTTGGAATACGATCTTGTGCTGCTGGAGGAATTGCAGCGCGTTGAACATGCTAACATCAATGGAATCCTGTCTGTTCCTTCAACAACACCGCTTGGCGCAACGGCACCTGTTGCCTACGAGCCGCTTGATGTGACGTTAGCCGATGTCGAAAAACAGGCATTAGCCAAACGGCAGGAGTTGCGAATTGCTGAGTTAACTATCCAAAAAGCCACCGAGGGAATTGCCCTTGCCGAACTCCAAACCAAGCCTATGCTTAAGCTTGATTTGATGTCAATAGAAACAGGTGAGGCTTTGATGTTAGATGCACCGGGCAGTGGTAAAAATCCATTTAGCATCGGTATTGGTGTAACAATTCCGTGGTCAAGTCTGAAGAACAGCAGCAAAGTTCGCGAAGCTCAGCAAAACCGTGAGGTTGTCACGGCGAACAAGCACTCTCTGGAGGATAAAACGAAGGTTGCCCTCCGGAAAATTTATTTTCGCCTTGAAAACGCGCGGCGGCTCATCGAGCTCTATGAAACTACACTTATTCCGCAAGCTGCCGCTGCTATTGAAGTTGCTGAGACGTGGCATCAGGAAGGTCCCAAGAGCATTACGGGATTTCTTGAGACGCAGAGTGTTTGGTTGAATTTTAATCTTGCTCGACTGCGTGCGATTGCAGACTATCAACAAAATGTAGCTCGGTTGGAGCAGCTCGTTGGGGGAAAGATCGATGATTCACATACTGTGCAGTAAAGGTAAACTACGATATCTGTTTACTCGTGTGGCTCTGCTTTTCAAGTGCTTCCGGCGTAACTTCGCCTCAAACATACTATGTCGTCGCCTTTTCCGCTATTGGAAGCACCCTGCTACCTTATCCATGGGCTTCATAATGCTCACTGTTTTGGTTGGTGGGTGTGCGAGCCATCGACTGGAGACGTACCAAGAATTGCGTGGCACTGAGCTGCAACAGCCGGCGTATTACCATACAGAAATAGAAAAAAAGATTGCCAGTACTGAAAGCGAGCCCATCGTAGAATCCGACCCGTTTCTCAGCGAGATTGAAGCGAAGGTGTTGAAATACCAGAAACAGTGGCAAGCCCTATTAGAAAGTGAAACACCGATGCCAAATCTATTTTACGATTTTTCGACGGACTCCATGAAAGCCTATCGACAATTGGCAGCATCACCTGAAGCAGCGAGAGCCCAGCTTGCCCGACCTATTGCGTTAGAACTCCTTGTGGCACTCGGATACGAATGGAATCCGGGTTTGAGATCTGCCCATGAAAAAATTCGGGCGGTACTGGAGCAGTATCCGCAAGCTGTTTACTTAGAGAATGTGTTACGTCAGTATAACGCTTTCACAAAACAACTTGATACGAAAGTTGGACCGTTGAGCCATAAAGAGATGATGGCAATGAAATTTCCGTTCCCCGGGGCCTTAGCGTTGAAAGGGCAGGTTATCACTGAAGATGTGCTAATTGCCCAAAAAGAGTTTGAGATCGCACTACGAGATCTAGTGACTGAGATCAAGTTAACCTACTACGATTATCTTTTTGTCATTGAGGCAACCCGTATTAACGAAGAAAATCAAGAATTACTGAAGCAGATGATTGCTATTGCTCAGACGAAATTTCGTGTTGGGCAAGGCAAATATTCAAACATCATCATGGCACAGGTAGAGTTATCGAAATTGATAAATTCAATTATTACACTTGAGCAGCAACGAGAAACTACCATTGCGCGTCTCTAATACATTGTTGGATTTTTCAACGGATGTGCCATTCGGTGCTCCAATACCTATTGAGGATGTCTACGTAACCGCTACCCTGGCTGACCTGTATAAGTTGGCTGTTGAACACCGGCATGAAATCCAAAAGCAGAAGTTGGCTATCAGTAAGATGGGCTTGGCGGTGGAGATGGCGAAGCGGATGACCTATCCAGATCCAAGTCTTGGTACAAGTTACTTTGAAAATCGGAGCATGCCTGATATAAAAGGCACTCCAAAAATGTCGATGACGTTTGCTACAAAACGGACATTAAATCCAGCCAAGAGCGCGCAGTTTGGACACCAAAATGCCTATATTCATGAAGTAGATCTGAAAATTGAGGCGATGGAGAGCATGGTAGAGGAACTCGAAAACAGGACGCAATTTGCTGTCAAAAAGCATCATTTTGGTATGGAGACTGCAAATCGAAGCATAAACCTTTATCGTAATACGCTGCTCCCACAGGCTCAACAAGCCTTAGATGTCTCGAATACTGCTTATCAAGCCGCGCAAGTTGATTTTCTGAGTTTTCTTGATGCACAACGTACCTTATTAAAATTGCGAATTGAGGAACAGCAAGCGTTGCGCGATTATCGCCACCACCTCGCACAATTAGAACAGGTAGTCAGCGTGGTACTGTCCAAACAACCATTGACCGAAAAGTAGCGTTTTCTTGTATAGAATTTTGGGGTTTACCGATTCCGAATTCCTTCTGAAAGGCGCATTTAAGCTATAAAACTGCAACACGGACAATACAAGGAGTTTACAAAATGCTTAGAAATTTTTGCCTCGCAACCACACTGATAATCACTATACTTTTTACATTTGGCTGTGGTCAGCAAGAGAACGCTGAAATGAAGCACGATGTTAGCAAAAAACTTGACACAAAATCGGAGGAGGACACCACAGGTGTGGATGAACACGCTGGTCATGCGGAAATGGCGATGTCTGATGTGGAAATGGTGATGTCTGATGACGAGGAAGAAAAGATTCGTTTCTGGACGTGTGTTATGCACCCCACAGTCAAAATGCCAGAACCTGGCAGTTGTCCAGTTTGTAAGATGGATCTAATTCCTGTGTACGAGGGGTCAGGACTGGAACTAACTGAGCGACAGAAGGCACTGATTCCAGTGCGCACTGAGCCTGTCGCTTTTCGCAAAGTTGCGCGTGAAATCCGAACTGTCGGTGTTCTTGATTACAACGAAACCCGAGTGGCTTATGCGTCAACTCGTATCTCCGGATGGATTGAGAATTTGCACGTTGATTTCACCGGGATCAAGGTGCGCGAAGGCGATGAACTTTTATCTATCTATAGCCCAGAGTTAGTCGTCGCGCAAGAGGAATATCTAACAGCACTCAAAAGTGTGAAAGAACTCCAAAATACAGAATATGTGGATCTCCTCCGCTCGATTGAACTAAACCTCGCCGCTGCTGAATCCAAGCTGAAATTGTACGGATTAACCGGAAACCAAATAGAGGAATATCCGCAACCGCGGCGAAGTCAGCACCATTTTGCCGCTCTATGCACCTATCGCGGGTACGGTTGTTCACATGAACGTCATGCAGGGGCAACACCTCAGCAAAGGGACAAATCTTTATCGCATCGCAGACCTCAGCAGCTTGTGGATTATGGCGGACGTTTACGAGTATGAATTGCCGTGGATTTACATGGGGCAAGTTGTCGAAATTACGGCACAATCGATGCCAGGAAAAACGTTCTCCGGCAAAGTCACTTACATTTATCCGTTCTTTGACGCTAACACCCGCACCCAAAAAGTGCAGGTCGCTGTCGCGAATCCGAACGAGGAACTCCGTCCAGGAATGTATGTGACACTCCGCATGAAACCGACGCTCGCAGAAATCTATACCCGCGGAAGTATATCCGAGGCTCCTTATGCATGTCCAATGCATCCATGGATTATGTCCGAACACGCTACCGAATGTGATATATGTGGTATGGATCTAGAGCCAACACATTCCGATGTCATGGCATCCGAGCCGATGTCTGGAACAGAGGGAAAGTGGGCATGTCCGATGCATCCGGAAGTGCAATCTGATGAATTCGGCGAATGCTCTATCTGTGGTATGGATCTCGTCGAAAAACAGAGCACCAAAACAGGTTTAACACCTGACTCCCCCGAAGCAAAACCTGAATGGACATGTCCGATGCATCCGGAAGTGCAATCCGACGAATTTGGTGAATGCTCCATCTGCGGTATGGATCTCGTTGAAAAACAACCAGCAACAGTCAGTGGCGCGCAAGCGCATGCCTCTCATACACATACCGCGCCTGCCATCCAGCCGAATCTACCGGTTCTCGTTTTCAAATACGTGTGTCCTGATCATCCTGATGAATATGCGACCGTGCCAGGGCTATGTCCACGTGATGGAAAACCGCTCGCTATGACAGGAGAAGTTCTAACTATTCCGAAGAGTGCAGTCATTGACACCGGTTTACGGAAAGTCGTTTTCGTGGATCGCGGTGAATCGGGTATGAGCAGGTTGAAGTTGAAGTCGGGCCGGAAGCTTGGGGTACAGATGACAATTCAGAAATGAACCGCCGCTACTATCCGATCGTTAGCGGGATGACCCCGGGTGATATCGTTGTTACCCATGGCAACTTCTGATAGATTCGCAGACGCAATTAACAGGCTCCGCATCAGGTGCTTATGGAGGGGCACTCGGTGGTGAAGAATCAAAAGCCCCCTGTCCATCAGCATTAATCTGAGGATTTCTTTAGCCGGGATCTGAAATTGTGAGTGCAAACTACTCTTAGGGAAAGATTGTGCTAACAAAATACATCTACAAAAAGCGAGAAAGAACATGATTAACCGAATTATTGAAATCTGTATGAAGAACCGCCTGTTGGTGTTAGTTATCTTTATATTCGTCACAATGGCCGGGTTGGTGGGCATTGAACCGTACACCAATTGATGCGCTACCTGACATCGGCGAAAACCAGGTTATTGTCTTTCGCGGATTGGCCCGGACGAAGTCCTCGGGATATTGAAGATCAGGTTATCTATCCGTTGAGTATCACTATGCTTGGGATTCCCGATGTCAAAGATGTTCGTTCAACCGCAATGTTTAGCTTTGGTTATATTAACATTATCTTCAAAGATGATGTTGATTTCTATTGGGCCCGCACACGGGTACTGGAACGGATGAATCTTGCGCAAAAAGAGATGCCAGAGGGTGTTGTACCGATCCTCGGTCCCGATGCAACCGGTGTCGGGCAAGTATTCTGGTATACCGTTGAAAATGGGTACTATTGCCCTAACCATCCGACAGAACGCTATGCGGAGCCTGGTAAATGTCCGGAAGATGGAGAAACACTGATTGCCTCTAATTTAGAGCTTCATGAACTTCGGACGCTTCAAGACTGGACGGTTCGTTACTATCTTGCCTCTGCTGATGGTGTCTCCGAGGTTGCCTCAGTCGGTGGATATGTTAAACAGTATCAGATTGACATCGATCCGAATACTTTATTAGCCTATAATGTGCCATTGTCCGCTGTTTACAACGCTATCCGTGGGAGCAACCTTGATGTTGGGGCAAAGGTTATTGAGGAAGGCGGAATGGAATTCCTGATTCGGGGTTTAGGTTTTATCAAAAGCATTGAGGACATAGAAAACATCGTTGTCAAAGCACATAACGGGGTGCCTATCTACGTCAAAAATCTTGGAACAGTCAGCGAAGGTCCCTGACTTTCGGCGCGGTGCTTTAGACAAGGCTGGCATCCCCGCAACCGGTGGGGTCGTGCTAATGCGCTACGGTGATAATCCACTGCGCGTGATCGAGAACGTCAAGGCGAAAATAGCTAGAACTTACACCTGGACTCCCGCCGGGGGTCCGAATTGTCTCGTTCTATGACCGAAGCCATCTCATTCACCGCGCAACGGATACACTGAAGGAAACACTAACGGCGGAAATCATCGTCGCGGCGGTTGTATCCTGCTTTTCTTAGGACAAGTTTCAAGTAGTCTGATAATAGCACTTGTCTTACCGATGGGGGTTCTGCTTTCATTTGTAGGGATGCGGATTATTGGTTTACCATCGAACATCATGTCAATGGGAGGCATTGCTATCGCGATTGGCGTTATGGTGGACGCAGGTATTGTGATGACAGAAAATATCACGCGCCATTTACAGGAACCACACGCAGGTGAAAGTAAACTTCAAGTCGTAACCCGTGCCGCCAAAGAGGTAGGCCCACCTATCTTCTTTGCAATGCTTATTGTTATCGTTGCCTTCATACCTGTCTTTTCGCTTACCGGCCAAGCAGGTAAACTCTTCAAACCGCTTGCCTATACAAAAACTTTTGCTATGCTTGGTGCAGCCCTCATAGCGATTAGTCTGGTGCCAGTTTTAGCATCATTTCTACTCACGGACCCAACCCGTACACGGACAGGTGTAGTTTCCAAGCGAGTGGCACAGTTCTTTGCTCTACTAAGTTGGCCCTTGAGAAAGTTAGCGGATGGGATTACGTGGATACTCAGAACTGTCTATCGTCCGATTATTCAGTTGGCTGTAAAGAATATTTGGACTAAACTCACCGTTGTTGCTCTGGCGGTGCTAGCTTTTGCTGTAAGTATCCCGTTGACCCCTTTCTATAAAAATATTGGGCAGGAATTCATGCCTCCACTTAACGAAGGGACGTTGCTATTTATGCCGGTGCTGCTTCCGGGTGCTTCAATTACGCAAGCAAAAGATATAATGGCAAAGCAGGACTTGATTATGAATCAATTCCCAGAGGTTTCGCTTGTAGTAGGGAAACTCGGGACGGGCGACAACAGCGACCGACCCCGCTCCAATTGGCATGTTTGAAACCATTGTTAATATAGTTGACCCGACGGAGTGGCCCCAACGGGCTATTAAACGAGACTCAACAACGGAACTTGTGCAACATCTTGTCCAACGCTTAAGACGCGAGGAACTTATAAGCGCGGCACATGCGAACCATATTAACACCGATTTGTTGGATGACATTGTTACAGCGACCGTAGAGCGGTTTGATACTTTAGCGATAACATATCACAATTCTTATTTATCAGTTGACGAGCGCGAGAAACTCTATCGCATCTGGTTATTACGAATCCTTTTTGAAGAACTTTTAGGTGAAAAGCGGGCTGACGGAATGGGATTGGAACAAGTCAAAATTGGTGAATCTGAAACTGAGACGAAACTTCATCGAATCGCCGAGGAAATTGAACCTACCCTCAAGCATAAGACTTACTTCCGGACCAAGAACCGCAACGAACTCATCGCCGAACTGACGGAGGCTACCCGAATGCCGGGGGTTTCACCCATTATGACGCAGCCCATACGCAATCGCGTTGATATGCTTGCAACAGGCATACAAACGCCAATCGGAATTAAAGTGTTTGGTAAAGACCTCGCGAAGATTGAAGAGATTGCGGTACGGATTGAGCAGGAACTCCTTAAACTTGAAGGGGCACAGGGGCCTTATGCCGAGCGCATTGGAAATAAGCCGTACCTCGAATTTCATATTGACCGAGAGGAAGCCGCGCGCTATGGCATCCAAATCCAAACGGTACAACAAATCATCATGACGGCAATCGGTGGCATGAATTTGACCTATACCGTTGAAGGGCGGGAGCGATTTCCGATTCGTATCCGTTACATGAGAGAGTTGCGGGATAATATTGAAGCACTCAAGCGAGTCCTCGTTCCAACACCAAAAGGACTACATATTCCGCTTGAACAACTCGTGAAAATCGAAAGGCGACCTGGTCCCGCGAAAATCGCGAGCGAAAATACACTCCTCTTTTCCCGCGTCTTTTGTGATGTAGATGTTGACATTATTGGATTGGTTGACTTCGTCACATTAGCCCAAAAAACTCTTGATGAAAAGATTAAGCCAACTTTACCTCAAGGCTATTTCTACGCTTTTAGTGGTCAGTACGAAGCTGAACTGGAAGCTCGCGATCGATTAACCATTGTAGTACCCGTGTGTATTGTTGTCATTTTCATATTGCTATACCTTCAGTTCAAGTCGCCTTCTGCGATGTTTTCTATCTTCCTGGCAATTCCCTTTGCATTCATCGGAGGCATGTGGATGCAGTGGTTAATGCAATACATACCGGAGACACTCGGCGGCGGTTACGCCATTAAATACAGTACAGCAGTGTGGGTCGGGTATATAGCCTTATTCGGCATAGCCGTTGAAGATGGAATCGTTTTAATTGAATATCTACTGGAACGTGTCCGCGGCGGTGAACCTATTGACGAGGCGGTAGTCAATGCTGGTTTATTGCGCGTTCGACCTATCATCATGACCACGGCAACGACAGTGCTGGCATTATTGCCAATTATGTTAGCGGAAATCAGTACTACCACCGGCGCGGAATTGATGAAGCCCATCGCTGTACCTACCTTCGGTGGCATGGTCACGGCAACAGTGGCTAACCTGATCTTGGCACCTGTGTTATTCTCTCTCTTCTATCCGGTTGAACGTTGGATTCACCAGCGGTAGAAGGATTTGTGAGGGTTACTTTCTTTCATGGAGTATTGGAGGAATTATGAAACGTCTGACTACATTCAGTATCTGTATATTTGTCGGTCTTATGGGGTTACCAACTGTTGGTACTGCATTTGAACTTGAAAAGTACTTGCATGTCGCAAAAGGCGGTGTAGTAAGCACTGGTCGCGGATTAGCGGTCACCAACAACGAACTGGAAACCGCACTCACCGAAGAGTTCTCTATCGGGTTTCAATTGACACCTGCACTTCGGTTCTCAGTTCCGTTCGGTAGTTACGTTGTGGATACTCGCGGAGGTAATACAGATATCCTGCCCTTCGGGATGTTGGGTGTTGAGACTGTTGGCACGATGTTGACACTGAGTGGACGTGGGAAATGGGCACCCTTTATTGGATTCGGAGCCAATTTCTATTCTTTTACTGAGCAATTCGCTGCACCAGCGAATATGCAGAATACTTTTGGTGCGGAAGCGTCTACTGGACTCAGTATAAGACTTATCGATAGCATCTTTGAGGTGGCTCAGTTGAATGGATCATTTGGCTATCAGTTCAGTTTTTTGAGACCGAAGGTGAGCGTACCTGCCAGACCGGACGTTGAAGTGTTGTCATTAAACCGCCATAGCATTACCTTCCGGTTGGAGATTTTGGGGTTGTAAAAGTCCTTGCAAAAATAAGGATTTCTGGTAAACTTATAGGGATGCCCAAAAAACGGATAAGGAGATTGTAAATGTTTTTCCGAATCTATTGCTGTCGGCGAATAAGTGTTCTATTAACACTCGTGTTTTTAATGGTAAGTGCACCATTGTTCAGTGGTGCTCAAGATGCAGAATTTCCGGCGCAGAGACTGGCGGCTATTTTCCCGAAAGCGAATAAATTTGTTCAAAAGAGTGCCGTGCTTACACCGGATAAAATTGCGTCAATTGAAAAGGGCATCGCGGTTAAACTCCGAACGGCGGACCTAAAACCAATTTTTTACATCCCGATCAATGACGCGAATAAGCCGATAGGGCTGATCCTGTTCGTTGACGTAGAGGGTCCGAGCGGTGTTATTGATGGTGCTGTTGGACTGAACATGAGGGGGAAAGTCGTGAAAGTTGCGGTCTATGAGCACAAAGAATCAGACGCGATTGCAAGCGAAAAATTTCTCAAACAGTTCGTCGGTATGGGTATAGACGACGCTTTCAAGGTTGGGGAGGATGTTGAAGCTGCTGGAGGACATGAAGATGCTTCAAACGCAGTCGCCCTACTTCCAAAAAAGACGTTGGTGATGAGTTATGCCCTCTTCTTAAAGCAGGAATTGAAACCTACGCCGGAGGAAACACCAGAGTCTGATACACCAGAGGAAGAGATGCCTGAGGTCGAAGACTTGAAATCCCTCATGGCGTTGATGATAGATGACTATTTCGTGGTCGTTGACTACTTTGATGACAAAGAGAGTAAAACGAAAGCCGTTGAAGCGGCGAAACGACTTGCCAGATATGCAAAAGGCATCTCAAGTTTTGAACCGCCGAAGAACGCGGATCAGACAGAGGAGTATGTCTATTTGCAAGACAAATTTGGCGAAACGCTCCTTAAATTTGCTGAGGCACTTGAGAAGGAAGGCGTTTCTGAAGAGATGCGCAAGCAGTGGGACGCTATTGTTGAATTAGTCAATCAGGCACACCTCCGGTTTAGCGAAGAAGAGATTGATTTGGATACATATTAGTTGCAAACACTTCGTGGGAGCGGTCTCTGCCGCCCTATACCGTTAAAAAGTATCTATCGTGAGCAAAATTTACTAACGTTGAGAAGCCGACACGAAGTGCGACGATCGTCCCGCAGCTTTTGGTTGGATTTTGAATGGAGGAACATGACTTTTGTTAAGCAAGTTTTGGTTTGCAAGCTGCACCAAAAGGGCTGGATATGCTGCTTGTGTGCAATATGCGTATTAGTAGGCACACTGCAAGTAGCAGCACAGGTCCGTCCGCCTCGGCGCAAACATAGAATATTGGTAGATCCGAGTGTGAAGAAGAAAGATACCCTCAAGGCGGATATAGGGGCGAGCCTCAAAGACATTGCGAAACGCGCAACGCAACACTCCCAGCTGCCGAAGGTGGATGTCGTGTTTGTCGTTGACGGTAGCAAACGGATGTCAGGAGTGCTCACAGACCTTGAAAAGAGACTCGTCGACATGCTTACTGTTATAGAGGCGAAAACCATGGACTATAGGTTCGCCCTCATAAACTTTCAATCGGTGCAGGGGGAACCGCGCCACACAATTCATCAATGGACCTTTGACTACATCGGTATTGAAAACGCTTTCCGGGATATAAGGGTCCAGTCTGACAATAGCACTGGATCTGGATATGGACTTGATGCAGTCGTGAAAGGTTTGAATACGTTAGATTTCCGCGAAGGCGTTACAACACAATTTGTTGTGATTACCAACTCACGAATGCGCACTGAATGGACAGAGGCGGATGCTAAGAACAGAATTAGTGAACAGATCGTCAACCTATGCCGACAAAACAACGTGCAGCTCAACTTTATCGGTACAAGCGAGAAGGTCCAGGCGGAACTTACTGACCAAACGGGTGGCAAATGGTATCCGATTGATTCATATCAGCGGCAGATGGACGGACAACGCATTCAGAGTGGCGAGACAGTCGCTGATAAAGCACTGCTTCGGGTGGAGGGGTTATTTAAGCGCATTGCTGAGCACTTGGCTGAGAGTAGACCGGACAAAGTAGATGTTGTGTTCGTCTTCGATTACAGTCTGAGTATGCAAACCAAAACGGACGCTGCCTGTGACGGCTTGGATCTCATGGTCTCTGTGTTTAAATCGGCGGGGTTAGATTATCGGTTTGGGATTATCCGATTTTGGGCAGCAGTAGGTGGCGGCGAAAGTACTATCGTCGTAACCAAGCCTCCGTTGGAGTCCGAACAGGTGAAGGCGATGTTTCGCCTCCCAAAATCCGGTGATGAGCACCTGCTGGATGCCGTCATTGAAGGTGTGCCGAAACTGCGGACAGCACCGGAGCGCGACCTTGTGCTGATCATTGTCACGGACGAACCAACGAGCAAACGCACCGAAAAAGAATATACCGTAGGGCAAGCGATTTCAGTGTGTCGGGGTGTGCATGCGAAGGTGTATGTTATCGGCGGTGTCGCCTCTATGCGAAGCAGCTCCATGACGGATAATTTCCAGCGTCAGGTCGCTCAGGTAACCAAAGGTGAACACTATGTTATGCCGGGTGCCCTGATATGGCGAGGCACCGGTGCTGACGAGCGGCGGTAATTGTGTTGTGTAGTCTTTTCGGTGCTTGCCTATCACTCTACAGCGAGTTCATCTACTGTTTTGGCGTGGATAGCGATAAGGACGAAACAGGTGGACTGCAAATTCGCAGTCGGTTCCGTCAGTTCGATCGGTGTATTGCTGACGAAGCTGCCGTCTTCTTGCCGTGTATCTGTCAAATAGTTAATTGCAACACGGCGGGTATTGAATGGATCGTTTCCAGCCGCAAGTGCCATAATCGCAATCGCGGTGATTTCCGGGTCGCTTGGACTATTTTTATATCGTCCGAACCCGCCATCACTACTGTTCTGTAGCTGCTTTAACCATGCGATTTGTGCATCAATGTCGTAAACAGGTTCTAAACCTTGTATCACCCAAGATGTCAAGAAAACATCGGATTGCATGCCGCGTTGCAATGCCCAACCGCCATCAATTTTGATGGCTCCCGCCAACCAATCTGCGCCTTTAGAGACGGGGTCAAAATTCTGTTTGAAACCGAGTCTCCTGAATCCTGCTAAAACAGCGGCAGTATACAGAACGTTGTCAGGGTTTCGTTCCTTTTTACCCCAACCACCGCTCCGATTCTGTACTTTTTTCAGCCAACGCAGTCCTTTGAAACGTACTTCCGGATCCGTCTCTGCCGTCGTTAAAGCGATAAGTGCAAAAACAGTGTGTGCGGTGTTATTGTTCCAACTCCCGTTATCCATTTGCGTATTTCGCAGATACGCGACCCCTGTTCGGGTTACCTGTGAACCGGTACCCCATCCTGCGTCAATCAATGCCCAAATAGCAAACGCAGTACTTTCTACATTGCTGTCTCCACCGGGGACCAGGGGCCATCCACCATCTCGGTTTTGGTGCTGCACAATATAGGTTTTCGCACCCTCTATGGTTTTGAAGAGCGGAGGTCCCTCTGGCACTTTATTAGAAGCAGTGCCTGCTCCAGCATCGTCTTGCGCGAAAACGAGGCCAGCAGACATACCGACACAAGCGACTAACATTAAAACAAAACTAAAACGAATCATTCGTTTTGGTCCTCCTTAGGGAACTTGCCGATTACGTTGTGGCAAGTCTCTACAAGTTATCTCATAAAGTGCTGTATGGGTAAAAGGCACGGGAACCGTACCTTAACAACTCAGTTTTATTTTTTAACGCGTGAGCGTTCCATCTACACAAATCTTCAGGTTAGGAATCAATATCTATATCCGTAGATCTTCTCTACTGTTTACAACGCCGTTTTCATTAAGAACACCTGAGTGCTTAAAAAGTTACGTGCTTTATTTGCGTGTTGCTGAAAACGGCATCGCAGGTGATATTGCTAAACGCGGTATCACTAGGAACTTTGGTATCCGCAACAGCACTTCCGTTAATCCCGATTAGGCAATTCAACAGTATGTAGCAACAGGCCAGCATGAAAACAGTTTTGTGGTTTCTCATTTTTCCACCCCGCTGATAACTTTAGTACACTACGACTGTGGCTCAATCACAACCTTGTAAACACCTTCTTGCCCAAGCATATCGATGCCCTTTTCCAATTGGTGCAACGGCAGATGATGCGTGATCAATTCCTGTAACGGCGCGCGTGTTATCTGGAGATAATCCAATGCTGTCTGAAACTGGATTTGTGGGTATGCCCATACACCACAGACATCGAGATCCTTGTTGCAAATTTGGTGTGGTCGCACACGAGTATCCCCGGAGTCTGTGTAGTGTCCGACTTCGATAACTTTCCCGCCACGTCGCACCACGTCCAATGCTTCGGAGAAAACCATCGGTAACCCTGCACACTCAATCGCGATGTCCACGCCGACACCGTTTGTGAGCTCCTGAATCTGTTCCACTCGTTCTTCAGGCGTTGTGTCTCCGACATTAATAACTACATCCGCGCCCATCTGCTTTGCCATGTCCAACCGGCTATCAATGAGGTCGGTAGCGATAATAGTGCCAGCACCGCTATCCCGTAACACAGCGACAACGAGTAGACCGATGGGACCGCATCCGAGTACTGCTACACGGCTCCCGATGCTATAGCCATCTCCAACCTGCGGTAGTCCGGGTGCACACGCGCGTTCAACGGCGCGCGTCGCAACTGCTACCGGTTCTGTCAATACTCCAATCTTCTCTGGGACACCGGCGGGCATCTTATAAACCCAAGAGTTGCCGTGGATATAGGTATACTCCGAGAATTCGCCGTTCAGATACGGCGGCGTTTCGCTGTTGCTAAACCCATAGATGGTTCGTCCGGAACATAAGGTCGGACGGCCCGGTACATGCAAGCAGTAGTAGCATCTACCGCAGTTTTTTGAACCCGGTACCACCGTCACACGGTCACCGGCTTTGATGGGACCGCCCATCACATTCATCACCTGATTCGCATTCTTGCCGATCTCAGCAACTGTACCGACGACTTCGTGTCCTGGGATGACCGGAAATTTCAGGGCAGTGTGTCCGAGGTACATGTGTTTATCGCTTCCACAAATGCCGACCCGATCCACTTGTAATAAAAGCGCGTCATCTGCGGGTGTCGGTTTCTCAAATTCGCGGATCTCTATCTGCCCCGGTTGGAGCATCACCGCCGCTTGAACTTGCATAGTTAGGATTCCTTATCTTATTTTTTGTAGTTTGTTTTATCGTGACCAGAGCGGAATTAATACTTTTGTTAACTGCGCTAAACTCTCCAAATTGTGTGCGGGGAGGAAATAGTCCACATACGGCAACGCCGTGCGGATACCTCGGCAAATCGGTTGATAACCCTCGCTGCCGAGCAACGGGTTGAGCCAAATCAACCGGTAGGCGTGGCGATGCAACATCTCCATAGAACGCTGCAGCACATCTACATCGCCGCGATCCCAACCATCACTGATGAGAATGACTACAGTACGATACGCCGAGAAAGAGGGTGCGAACTGCCGATAAAATTCTAATAGACTTTCACCAATCTTTGTCCCACCTGACCAGTCGGGGACGACATTCGCCACTTCGTTCAAGCCTTCTGCTAACCCTTTCCGTTGGAGGAGTCCAGTAATGTTCGTCAGGTGCGTGCTGAAAACCGCAACTTCCACTTCTCTCAACTCTTGTTGCATGCCATAGATAAATTGGATGAGGAACTTGGCATAGCAATCCATAGAACCGCTCACATCACAGAGGAGCAAAATTTTGGTTTTCTTAATCTTCTGCTGTTTCCGAATTAATTCGAGGGGTTCGCCGCCGTGGACGAGGCTTTTCCGCCAACTCCGTCGAAAATCAATAATTTTGCCCTTTTTACCGACAACTTTTCGACGGCTCAACTTTGTCGCCAACACCGCCGCCAATTTCGCAACGATCTCCCGTGCTTTCTCCATATCTTCTCTTGTGAACTCGCTAAAATCCTTCCGGGTCAGGGCATCCTCTACACTATAAGCGAGCGGATCATCTTCTTCACCTTCTTCCTCATCGTCCTCTGTCTCGGCATCCAACCACTGTTCTATCATGTCCTGCTCATCGGTAGCATCCGAGATATCTTGGAGACTGGACGGTTCGGCGGTCTCGTTGCCCGTATCAACGGCTTGGAAATCTGGGCGCGGGTATCGCCAAAACAGATTGAAGGCGAGGTCAAACGTCTTCAGATCTGCCTCCTTAGTGATAAGATTCGTCCGTGCCGTATGATAAAACGCTTCCCGCTCACCGATATCGATCAGTTCAACGCTTTTACACCAACTCAGTTGGTTAGTTGTCGTCACGTTGATGTCCATCTGTCGGAGCAATCGGCAGAAGTCTGTAATCTGTTGGAGGAGGGTTTGTTCAGTCATTTTCTTGTTTCTTCAGCCACGTTATGAACGCGTTCAGTTCTTTGGAGACGCTCGGGAATACTTTGTTCACTCGCTCGGCATTTTTGAGCATTTGTTCATAGTCTAATTTAGCACCGTAGATGTAGACGAAAACGTGACGGAATCCTAGAAGATCCTGTAGTTCCGTAAAAGTTTTTTCGGACAATACAGGTACCCGTGTCGTTCTTGGTTCTGCCATTTGCTGTAGGAGAGCTTTATGCCACTCTTCCCCTGCAGGCAATGCCTTGTCAATCTCGCGTGCAATGTGCTCGAAAATATTTTCCAATTGCTTATAGAAATCGTAGAGGTACCTGGCAATCTCAAGTTCTATACTCCGTCTGTACCGCGCGGGGGCATCTTCAATATTTTGTAAAGCTTCCCCGATGAGTCGAACTGCATCCGCTACGTTTGTGTATCCATCGGAAATGCGCTGTATTAATGCCTCCTGGTTCACTACGTTAGTTTCCTCTCTTTTTATCAGGGTTGCTTGGCAGTTAGGTCTACTGGTTGTGGCGAAGCAGATTCCATTTTTTTCAATAAACACGGCTTGATTCTGAATACGTTCTCGAAACTGGCCTTTACAATTGTCGAAATTGACTAAATCGATTCTGAATTCTTGGCTAAACCCGATAGTTTGTGCAACAGCACGAAAATATAGGTCAGATGGCATCCCCCAAACTGCAATATCAATATCTGACCTTTTTGAAAACCATTTCTGTCCCGCGAGTGATCCAAAGACAGCGACCTGTGTCGCACCGAAGTCTTCATAAAGCATAGTGGCAACCTGATGTGCCGTTTGCCATGCGCGTTGTAGCAATGCCTCATCTACCTTCCGGTTTTGGAGGTGTTGATCGAGCCGCTGACGGTATTGCGCTAATTCTTCTGGCGATAGGTCTTTTGCTGTACGATGGGTATCTGTGGGTTGATGCATATTACTATCTCCTTGACTACTCATCCAACTCCTGCCTTTTCAGCCATGCGATGAACGCATCAAGTTCTTTGAAGATGATGTCAAATATCGGACTAACCTGCTTTGCCTTCTGTGCTGTTTTTTGATAATCCAGTTCATCGGTATCGAAACGAATGAAGAGGTAGCGAAACTCTAAAAATTCTTGTAGGTTTTTGAAAGTTCCTTTGGAAATTACGGGTGGCCGTTCAGCGTAGGGCTTTGCCATTTGTGCAAGCAATTCCTTGTGTCCGCTACTTCCATCGGGCAGACACAGGTCGACCTCAAGCGCAATTTGTCTAAAAATGTTCTCCATGCCCATATAGCAATCCGAGACACGTTTAGCCATCGTAACTTCTATGGCTATTCTGTATTCCGCTGGAGCGGTTTCGATTCTTTGTAACGCTTTCTTAATTCCGCTAATAGATCTTTCTATTTTCGGGCGTTCCTCGGAGATGTCTTGTATCAATTGGCTCCGGTCCACAGAATAGGTTTCACCTTTTCCGATTCTAACGGCCTGGCTTTCAATTCTCTCCCGAAACAACCCTTTACAACTTTCAAAATCAACCAGATCCAGTTTGAACAATCGGCTGATAGCCTCAGCTGCCCATACTGCCCGGAAGTACTTATCAGAGGGAATGCCCCAAACCGTAATATCAATATCCGACCCTTTTGAGAAAGACTCCCGTTCCGTAAGAGAACCGAAGACAGCGACCTGTGTCGCCCCGAAGTCTTTATAGAGCATGGCTGCTACCCGATGCGCGGTATCCCAGGCGCGTTGCAGCAACGCCTCATCTACTTTCCGGTTTTGGAGGTGCTGATCGAGCCGCTGATGGTATTCCGCTAATTCTTCTGGCGATAAATCTTTCGCTGTGAGATGGGTGGCTGTAGATTGATGCATATCGCTATCTCCTTAGAGAATACTATAGTTTGGACAATTTTAATTTTAAGAGTTTCGGTATAGCAGTTCGGCTCAAGAGAAACACTATAGGCGAACATCTCACATTTTGTAGACACCTATAGACACTAAACGCAGCGGAAATATGCCCCTGAATATCCGTTATGAAAGCCACATAAAAGCCGACTGCTAACTTCCGTGAATCGGACTTTAAATCGGAGGTTCCGCTGCCCCCTAAAAATGCCTCTCTGCCCGTTCCACGTCTATTGCAGCGTTGATTTTGCTTGTCCCCGAAAAAGTCCGATCTGTGTCCACTTTTTATCGATCTCCGTTTTCAGTTCTGGATGCTTTTATTTGATTTTCGAGGCGTTAGAGGTATGTAAGAACCTTTGAGAAAAATCAGTAATGTTTTGAAAATAGGGCATGAACCTCCCTGAAATTATCCAAACTATAGTTCGTTATTAAGACATAGACCGAATTGCGGAAATTGGTTCTCTTTTGTGTTCATCATTAATGAAAAAAATTGTAACACACTTCTAACAATTTCTCAAATTAAAACTGAAAGTGATTATCAAAAACAATTGACTTCTCGGATACTTCGTGATATAATTCGCTTGTAACGTACACCACCGCGATTCGATATCTGGAAGTTGAACTTATAGGAATAGATGTGAGAAGGAGTAGAGTTCTTCAATCGATCCAGCAGAAAATCGTTAGGAATTTCTATCAGGTAACTGAACATGCCTTGGATGAGATGCAAAAGGATGCACTCTCAACGGTTGATATAAAACACGCAATTCGGAGAGGGCAGATAGTCCAGAGATTCACGCATGACCGGAGGGGCATTCGATATAGATTGCGAGGTCCCGCTCGCGACGGAAGGGAAGTTAACGTGATTTGCCGAATTTTAGATTCAGGGGAACTACGAATTATAACAGTTTACGCGACAGAAGGAACAGAATGATGAAAGCATCTGAATGTGAATATTGCAGTGGCGAGGTTCGTGAGAAAAAAGTTACTGTAGATCATTGGTATGAAGGCAAATTGGTAATTATTAAGGATGTTCCAGTAGGTGTTTGCCAAGAGTGCGGTCAACGGTATTATGCAGCTGCAACACTGGATCGACTGGATACTATGGCTCAGAACAGTGATACCGCGCCGGAAAGAATATCTGTTCCCGTCATGGTGATGAGTCCCTAATTATTGGCGCGTAAGGATAGTGTTGCTCCCTACGGCCAGAAATTATACATCGGCTGCTGTGTCACGACACTGACGAGGCTCCAGATACCACCGACGGTGAAATCCCCTAACATCAACCCAATAGCGAACATCACAAGCTGCTGCGATGCCCGCTGCCCGCCGATTTTCAAGACACTCCACTTGATAATCGAACTCACCAACATACAACTCCACAAGTACCGCATCCCCCAATCGCTCGAAACGACGAACCCGATCGGATGAAAGGGCCACCAGAAGAAACGCGCCCGCATAAACATCAGAAGCGTCGAAAAGAGTAAGCCAAAAGCAATACCGCCAGTGGCATAAAAATTCGGCTCGGTAGGATAGTAGAGCCAACGTTGCAATCCGTTGAAGACGCGTCCACCGAAACCGGTTGACCAACTGCTGCTACCGCTCATGTTCAATGCACCGTAAGTATAAAAAAGGTAGAGGATAACACCGAATACCATCACGGCGGCGAACCCTGAAACTCCTAATAGTGCAAAGAACAAACGTCTCGTCGATATTCCTGAACGCTCCGAGAGTTTGAAACCCTCTAACTGGTGCGGCATTGGATTGCTTGTGTAACTCCGATTGAACCAACGATAGAGCGTCAAGGCGACGAGGTTGTTTGTGCCTAACGCCCGCGTGCCGAAACCGTCAACGAGAATATGGTGGTTCGGCATGTTCTCCATCGCGTGCACAGGAAATCCTTGCTCGGCGCGCATCCGTGTTAGCACCAAGACGATGATGAAATAGATTCCAAAAAAGATCGGAATCAGCCAGAGGGACATGCCGATACGCTTGGAGAAGATAAAGAGCAGCGCGAGTCCGCCAACGATACCCCAGAGCGCAAATCTATAGGAAACAGGTTCATTGGCATCCTCGCCTGTTTGGTGACGTGCAATACGGAACACGCCGCGGAAATGGCGCAGGTTCAAGACTAACACGGAAATGAAAATCCCGATGGCAGCACCGAAGCATTGTCTATCAATGTACTGGGAATCCGGGTAGGCTGGAGAGTCCGACGGCACTCGCAAATACCAACTGTGCTTTGTAAAAAAAGAAGAAAAACCAACTGGAGAACGAAAGATCGAGCGGCATCAACAGTCCAAGCCCGATAACGAACGGGTAGTAAGACATACTGATACCACCGATGGCGTTCCACGGTTTTTCTGTGAACAGATGTCCAAACCCGCTCCATCCGCCAATCCGCTTAATCGGTAAGGTTGGGAGCGTCGGATACAGAAAACTGAAGCCGTTGAGAATCGCAATGGATGCGGCAATTCCGAAACCGAGCCATGTAATGCGGTGCGAAAACAACGATTTTGTGTTATGCGTAACGTGAAATGCAATCTGTGTTATCGGGTAAGCAAGTCGTTCGCGTTCTACCCACTGTTTTCGCAAAATGACGTTGATGCACAACATCACGAGAACAAGTACTGTCATGAACCCTGCCCAAGATAGGATTGGCACTATCCACGCGCTGAGGATGTCCAATGTGGAGAGGTTGGATTCGCCTATATAGTAGCCCGCCAAGACCTTGGGATCGTCTACGAGCAGCCATTTGGGGAGATAATCCCAGAAAAGCTGCTTCCATTCGTTTTCAGGGGTCGCGAACCAGAAGGCGTGTCCGACGGTTGTGACGAGAATCGTCATTAGGGTGATGGACGGGAAAGCGCAAGCAGTGCTGAGGAGGATGTATATTGTGAGGAGTTCCGCATCGGTGAATAGACGGCGGCGAACAGCGAGGTTGAGGAGCGTGAAAGCGAAGACGACAAAGACGACGTTGTAAAATGGTACCGCATACGTATTCAGGGCGTAACCGACAAGTCCGACTTCGCCCGCGATGATCCAGTAGAAATTAAACGGAATCAGCACGAGCGTGATAGTGATAGATTTCCATGTGACACCGTGTGATTTTGGCGGTTCATCAACCTTCATGAGTGCCTTCGGTTTCGGTTAAAAAAGCGATCAACGTATCCAGTTCTTTAGAAACGGTTGCAAATAGGTCCCCAATCGGTTTGGCATGTTCTTCGGCTTTTTCGAAATCAACTCGTCGCGATAAATATTATTAACTTTGTGTCGGAAGTCTAAAAGTTCTTTTAATCTCGGTAAAGTGTTTGGGGAAATCACGGGCGGGCGTTCTGGTCGCCGTTCTGCCATTTGTTCAAGTAGATCGTTATGCCAGCGACCCCCTCTCGGTATTTGCATATCTACCTCACGGGCAATTCGCTCAAAAATTCTCTCAATGCCGCTGTAAACTTCAGCGAGATCAGAAGCGATTGTCTTTTCTACATATTTTTTGTGGTTAGCGGCAATGATTTCAATATCTTGTAATGCATTCGCGATGCCTCGGACAGTTCGTTCTATTTTTGTGCGTTCATCAGAGATGCGTTGAATGAGTTTGTTCCGATTCACTATGTAAGTTTCTCCATTTGCTGGGTCCGATGCGTTCACCAGTGTGAGAATGTCCGTTCCTGCTTTGTCAATAGGGATGGCTTGGTTTAGAATCCGCTCACGGAACAAACTGTTAATGGATTTAAAATTGATAATATCTATCTTAAACT
Source organism: Geodia barretti (assembly GCA_030341885.1). NCBI lineage: Eukaryota > Metazoa > Porifera > Demospongiae > Tetractinellida > Geodiidae > Geodia > Geodia barretti. The sequence continues at coordinate 25,110 of CASHTH010002105.1, forward strand.
CAGGATTCAAGCCTTTTGTCTCCCAGAGCGCGTCCAGGCATTTGTCATATGAGACCCCCCAAACAACCATATCAATATCTGAGTTTTGGGTGAACCGTTCCGGTTCAGTGAGGGAGCCGAAGACTGCAACTTTCGTCGCGCCAAAGTCCCGATAGAGTACGGTGGCGAGGCGATGCGCGGTCTCCCAGGCGCGTTGGAGCAGCTCTTTGTCAACCCGACGATTTTCCCATTGGCGTTTGAGGTTTTCTCTGCATTTCGCGAGTTCTGATGGAGACATTTCACTTGTTGTAGTTGTGTTATGCATGTTTGGAACCTCCGTGCTATCTGGTTGTTTTTACCACGTGTCCACAGAACACTTTTTGGTTCCGGCGCGGTTGAAAACCGCGCCTACATTTGCCTGAGATTTACCTTACCATTTACGGCTGAATTGAGCCAGCATAGAGGTCATTCAGGGCATCTTCGGGGAGCGGTTCCGGACTGTTCTTGGCGAACTCAAGAGCCGATTCAAGTTCCTTTGCGAGTTCCGCCTCAATTGCTGAGAGTTCGTCTTCACTCACACCCTCTTCTTCGGTGAGGACTTCGGTGAGTCGTCGGATGGGATCGCGTTGCCGTTCCTGCTCTTGAACTTCTTCACGGTCGCGGTAGGAGGTACCCGGATCACCGATGTGATGTCCTCGGAACCTGTAGGTATCGCAGTTCAGAAGCGTTGGTCCGCCCCCCTCGCGTGCGCGTGTGACGGCTTCATCTGCAGCAGCGTAAACCTTGAGTACGTCGTTTCCGTCAACGGTAACACCCGGTATATCATAAGATGGTGCACGAACGGCAATATCCTCTATCCGTTGATGCTCGCTTTGTGGCGTTCCCATACCGAATCGGTTATTTTCACAGACGAAAACGACAGGGAGTTCCCACACGGCAGCGAGATTAAGCGTCTCATGGAATATGCCTTGGTTCGTCGCACCGTCGCCGAAGAAAGACACGGCGACCTGCTGCGTGCCGCGGAGTTTGGCAGAAAGTGCAGCACCCGCCGCGAGTGGAATCCCCGCACCAACAACGCCGTTGGCACCCAGAATCCCTGTCTCCTTATCAGCGATGTGCATTGAACCACCTTTACCTTTACAATAGCCGGTCGTACGTGCGAACAGTTCTGCCATCATCCTGTCGCGTCTGCCACCCTTGGCGATCAGGTGTCCGTGTCCGCGGTGTGTGCTCGTAATGTAATCCTCATCTTGCAAGTGGACGCAAACACCTACGGCTGTGGCTTCTTCACCAATATAGAGATGCAGGAAACCGGGGAGTTGACCGCTCTGATAAAGTGTTCCAGCAGCTTCCTCAAATTGGCGGATTTCTATCATTTTGCGATACATATAAAGCATCTGATCTTTACTCGGTTTTGACATAATTCCTTTCCTATTTTCTATCTTGATATAAACGTTCGGGACGTTTTGCCAGTTTTATAGTTATTTAGTTCAAGGACTGTGTGACCTCAGATGGCGCGATACACTCCGGCGAATCATTCGTAGGATGGTTGACAAACCGTGATACCGGATACGCCTCTATCTCTTCATCGGAGTAGGGAATGAGAAGCCGTTGAAGTGCGTCCGAGGACTTTGCTTCTGGTGAAAGCCACTCCGCATAAGCGTCTTTCGGTAGAATCACAGGCATCCTGTGGTGGATTTCTTCCAACAAAGCATTAGGTGGACATGTAATGATAGTGCAAGAGCGGAGCGGTTTATCCATCCCTTCTACCTGCCATATTTCCCATAACCCCGCCAGCGCGAACGGCTTTTGCGATTTAAGACGGATATAGACCGGTTGTTTAAGTCTGTCACCCGGTACCTGTTTCCATTCGTAGTAGCCGTCTGCCAAGATGAGGCATCGCCTGCGTTTGTAAGCATTTCGGAAGGAGGGTTTTTCCGAAAGGGTCTCCGAACGGGCATTGATCATCCGGTTTCCGATCTTCGGATCTTTCGCCCAAGACGGGATGAGTCCCCAGTGAAAGAATTCCACTTGTCTTGTTTCAGAGAGTTCGGCTGTATCGGACGGTGTATTAGCGATGACGGCTACATCTTGTGTCGGTGAGATATTATAGCGCGGAGACAGGTTCATCGGTATCGTGAATTCAAAAAACATCTGGTTCATCGCGTCCGAATCGCTTGCAAGCGTAAATCGTCCACACATTTTTAATTCTCCTGAAAAAAGATGAGGATTTGTCCTACGAATCCTCTTTCGCTTGTGGTACCAGAATGTCATCTCTCCAGCGGAGCCGGAAGGATGGGCGTACGAGTGCTTCTGGTGATTGGAGCGTCAAGCCGCCATCTGCGGTCAACACGATGCCAGTGACGAAATCCGCTTCATCGGATGCTAAGAAGAGTGCGGCGTTAGCGATATCTTCAGGTTTCCCGTAGCGTCCAATCGGGTAGCAATCACGTGAGGCTTGTTCTTCCAGAGCATCTTCAGCGAGAGAGGCTTCTCCGCGTTCCCCGACGATCTGTCCAGGGGCGATAGCGTTCGCACGGATACCCTCCCGACCGTAATCGAGTGCAATGCTGCGTGTCAAGGCATTCAAACCGCCTTTTCCAGCACCATAGAGCCCGAATCCGGGATTCGTGATCGTGGCATTAACAGTAGAGATGAAGACCAAAGCACCGCCCCCGTTGTGAATCATTTCTGGGATACAATACTTTGCGCCGAGCCACGGTCCGCCGAGTGTCACGCCGAGACTTTCGTTCCATTCTTCCATTGTAAATTCAATTGCTTTTTTGGTGTAAGAGTGTGCCGCGTTGTGAACAAGCGTTGTTATTTTACCGTAGTTTGACAAAGCGGTTTCGACGAGTGTCTGCCAAGTTGACTCATTGGCGACATCCCCCATAACAGCGACAGCCTCTCCGCCGACATCTTGGATGCGCTGGACGGTCTCAGCGAGTTTTTCCTCTCGGCGGCGCGTGTTCACAACTACTTTCGCACCCTCGCAAGCAAATTTGTAAGCGGTTGCCGCGCCGATACCGCCCCAAGCAGCACCGGCGACTATCGCAACTTTTCCTTCCAATCTCATGATAACCCTCCCCTTTGACATTTCTAATGTACGCCTACACCAATTAAGGCAGCAAACTCAGAAACGGAGCAGATGCGTGTACTCGAAATATGTAGAAAACAACGCCTTAAAACTCACATCTCGATTTTAGTAATTTTGCCACAATATTTCCAAAATATCCACCGGATTTCGCATCCGCATGATGCTATTGGAATATTGATTATTCCTCTTCTTCTATATCTGTTGTATCTATAATCTCTATCATACTTGTATCTATATCTTCGATGTCTTCCATATCTTCGATGTCTTCTATATCTATAAAAGGTGTAAAAGGATTTTCAAATTGTAACATCTTTTCCAAGGCTGCGTTAGCGGCATCCTCTCTGCCAAGCATGGCGTTCGTCGCAACCCGACTGAAATGAGCTGGCATGAAATCTGGTTCAAGTCGAATTGCTTCATCATAATCAGCGATAACAGTTTCATATAGTTCGATGTTATCCTTGTTAGGTTCTCCGGCAAGCGTGGCAGTTATCAGTCCTCGAGTAAAGTAGACTATCCCGACCTCTGGTTCAAGTCGAATTGCTTCGTCATAATCAGCGATAGCAGCTTCGTATTGCTGAAGTTCAGCCCTTATGATTCCTCGATTGAAATATGGCTCAGCATAGTCTGGTTTTAGTCGAATTGCTTCGTCATAGTCTGCGATAGCAGCTTCGGTGTGTCCAAGTTTATCCTTCGCGAAGGCTCTCCCAGTATAAGCCTCGACAAATTCTGGTTCTTGACGTATCGCTTCATCAAAGTCGCTGATGGCATCCTCAAAATCGGCGAGATTGTTTTGAGCGACAGCGCGATTGTAGTAGGCTACGGTATTTTCGGGGTTTGAGCGTATTGCTTCATTAGCGGCTTCAACGGCAGCCTCATATTCTTCTATTTCTTCTTCGTCAAGCCCCAGAAATTCCTCGAAATCAAACGGCATATCATCAGGGTTTAAGGGATTTGCGAGTTGTAGACTTGGGAAAACTGGATTACTGCTTTGTAATGCTGCCATGGCGACTTCACGCATGTAATGCGCCTCGTCATTTGTAGGTTCTAAGCGTATTGCCTCATCAAAGTCAGCAATGGCGGCTTCATAGTCCTTGATGTCGCTCTTTACAAGCCCGCGATTATAGTATGCCTCGGCATAATCTGGTCGGAGACGTATTGCTTCGTTAAGGTCTTCAATGGTGGACGCATAGTCCTCTAAATTATAGTGTACAGCACCTCGGGCGTTATAGGCTTCTGCTAAGTCCGGTTTTAGACGGATAGCGGTATCCAAGTCCTTCATAGCGGCGGATGCTTCACCGATCAGGCTTCTTGAAAAACCGCGCCGTGCATAGGCATTAGCATCCTCCGGATTTAACTCGATGACTTGACTGAAGTCTTCAATAGCCTCATCGTACTCCTCTAACCCAATATTTGAGAGTCCCCGATTATAGTACGCCTCAGCATAATCTGGCTTGAGTTGGATCGCCTTGTTATAATCTGCAATCGCTTTCGTGTAGTTCCCTCGCGAAGCTTTTGAAAGCCCTGTTGTGTTATAGAATTCTGGAGACTTGTTCGGGCGTTTCTTTCTTTTTTTCGGACGTTTCTTAGCCATAACCTAACCCTTCCTTTAAAAAATATAGTGCGAAAGTCTGCTGCTATCAATTTTTCAACCATTATACCATAGATTTCGTTTTTATGCTATAATGTTAGTAATTGTAATGAAGGGAGACATTCGTGTGAAATCAGCGATAAAAGAATGGCTTGACAATTGTGTAGAAAAACTCAACGCAGGCGAGTTGACTGAGGCAGACCTGCGCGGTGTGACCACCCTCTTGAATTCGGAGAAGCAGCTGCTCCTCTATCTCTATTCCAAATCGACGAACTTACGTTCACCGCTTGGTGCATGGGCATTGTACGACGCAACAGCGCCGGATGAACCCGTGCTACCCTCGCAAGATGCACCTTATACCTCCGTGCTTGACGCGGTTCGTGACGGGTGGCGGATCGTCCAATTTCCGCGCCCCGAACTCCACAACTTTTCGGATGTTGATAACGCATACCTCGCTTTTGAGTTCATTTTAGAGAAATATGTCTAAAGGAATTAGAAAATGATTAACATTGAACCGACGCTAAATGACCTTCAGGTCATGCAGTTTATCCATAACGGGTATATCACCTTAGAGAGCATCATTGATGCGGATTTCAATGAGAAATGTGACTCAATGCACGGCGGACATCTCAGCGATTTTGTGCTCACAGATGAATTTCGCCGGAACGTGTTGCTCCATCCAGAAGTTGCCGGAGTTGCCCGTTCGCTGTTAGGTGCGAATTTTCTCGTGCCAACAAGTGCACACCATCACCTCTTTGAAGCACCGCATCGTGGACAAACGTGGCACTCCGATGGGATCACCGAGTACGGGTACGGTATCACACATCTCCAGTGCTACTATTACCCGAAAGCGGTGAAAATCGAAGATGGACCGACGATGATATTGCCGGGTTCTCATCATCGACTCGTGGACAGGGAGGCAATCGCGCATTACGGCGATATTCTCGGACAACTCTCACTCACTGTCCCCGCTGGCACCGTTGCGATGACGCGTTATGGCATCTGGCATAAGGCGGGTCCGAAACTCAATGCCGACCGACGCGGGATGATTAAGTTCTCCTATTACCGAACAGCAACGCCCAAGCGGGATTGGGCGCGTGATTCCGATGAGATTCCGCCTTACCAACACCAAGGGAGGCATCCGTATGTAACGGAGATAGAATCCTACCGCGACCGCCGCAGGGGTGAATTGATATGGAACTGGCTATGCGGATTGACAGAGGTCGAAGGACCGATTCCACCGGTGCAGATGTTTAACAGTGGAATTCCACTATCAGAGATCCAACTTCAGTAACGAGATAAATTTGGTAGACGCGCCAGTGATATTGACGTGCAACCGCGCTTTCAGCACCGGGCGCGCCTACTTGCAAGACGACTCATCTGGCTTAAAGATTCACCGTGCCCTTCTGTGCATCATCAGATTCTGAGTTATTCTTGGTTTTGGGAATCTCCAATGCGCCGACGATTGCCAGAATGAACCCAGTAGTTGTTAGAAACGCGCCAATTGCAGGTTATTAACTAAAACTGGGGATAATCTAATCTTAAACAAAAAATAGGACAGGAATCAGCAAGTCCAATTCCGCCGGCTATGAGCACCAGTGTTCTGGGTAGATTTTCGGTTTACCTAAGACTCATACCAATAATTACTAGGAGCGATAACGGCATGGTGACAAAGCTTGCTACCGCGGTCAAGGGACTCAACGGAGTAGCCCAAACTGAAGAAACAGAACTAAAAGGTAAAGGATCCCCAAGTTACCGTCGATGATGCCATTATTCTGGACGCAGATATTTGGCCAAGTTCTGGACCAATATTTCAAAATAGAGGTGTGATACATAATGCCTAAGAAGGTCAAAAAAAGTGACTGTAATGGGTGATGCCGTTACTGGCGAGCTCAACCCCTAAGTTTCTATTGTCCCCACGGCATGAAAAACCTAAAAATGCCCAGAATCCCCGCCTGTTTAGTGTGAGGAATCGAGGGTAACTTCTTCATTTTTTTTATGAATGCCAATAGGTTGCAGTAGTCTGGACAGCATGCCCGCCTATAACCTATATAAGGAGGAAGCCTTAGCGCTCACCACACGCTTGTAAACATGCCTGCATGTGCCCGCGCGATTCTGCAGCAATCGTGCAACACTGCTCTAAGCTATATTCTCGCGCACCGATAACCTCAAGATTCAGCGGGCCGGTATAGCCGTTCTCATGCAAAACACGGATATAACCCACGAGATCAATTTCACCACGTCCGTTCGCCTGCAATTCCGGGGCACCGGGACCGCGTTCTGTACCCTTACAATCCCGAATATGCACGTGTTTGACACGCGAGACCACAGCGGCGATCGCCTCCACAGGGTTTTCGTCTGCCCGGTGGATATGCGACGGATCCATATCAATACCGAATGCCGGAGACGAAATCGCTTCCATCGCACGGAGGGTTGTCGGTGTGTTATAGATACTCGCGCCGACATGTGCCTTGACGCAGAGTGTTACCCCATAGTGTTCGGCACGTGCAGAGAGGTTACCCAGTGAATCAATAACCTCTGGCCATGCGGATTCATCGTCTGACGAGCCACCGGGACCGCAGTTGACAATTGGGATGCCTATCTCAACCGCCGCTTGGAATGCAAGTTCCATTCTCTCTGGGTCGCGTGAGGGCTGCTCCATCGCTAACAACTCCAATTCGTACGTTTTCGCGAAACCCTTAATGTCGTCAGCAAGTTCTTGCCAGTTTGCGAGGACGAGGTGCTGGCTCATCCCGTCAATCGCAGAGAGTTCAACGCCGTCATAACCAGCCATAGCGATGTGCTTGAAGGCGGTTTCCATATCGTAACCACCGAATAGCACCGAATTTGCTCCTAACTTCAAATGTAATTTCTCCTTCTGTAGCGGCGGCTATTATGCCGCCCGTTCTACAATTATCCGTTTAACGTCGGAAGCGGATGCGGACGCACGAGAATACCACCCTGTTCATAAGACTCCATCGCTGCCCAAGTGTACTCAAGTGCCGCAAGCGCATCTCTACCCGAGGCACGCAGTTGCTCTCTCGGCACACCGTTTGTGATGTCCTCTAAGAACGCATGAATCCTCAACGGGAACGTCTGACCGAAGTCGCTGATTCCGGATTCGGTGACAACGGGTTCACCGGAGAAATCAGGGGCACCCGGGGAGGGCCAATATGTTACTTTCTCAATGCAATTCTCAATGCAGAACGTGCCGCGCGTACCAGCGAGTTCGACACTCCACCAGCCACCGAGACCGAATGTAGCATCACCGCGTTGGCTTAGCAGATAGCCGATACAACCATTTTCAAACCGGAGATGGATGCCGTTAATGGAGACCATTAGGTCGCCTGCGCCGCGCCTAAAATGTGGACGTTCCATAAAAGCTTGCACGTGCGTCACGTCGCCACAGAAGTGACGCATCACACTAAACGGGTGCGATAGGAATGCTTTCACGTGAAAGTAAGGAAATCCATCAGAACGTGGGGCTTTTGAGTGACTATAGTTGAATTCACCACCAGCAAATCCCATTTTGTGTAGACAATAAACCATCTCCCCGATATGTCCATCGTCTATATATTTCTTTGCTTGCTCCGCGGGCGGCGTGAAATAGTGGTTCAGATTACAACCGAGATAGAGATCCTCTTCGGTAGCTTTCGCGATCATCTCGCGTGCCTGTCCGATGTCGTTGGAGATCGGCTTTTCGACGAGGACATGCTTCCCCTTATCGAGAGCCTCCATCGTCGGTTCATAGTGCCAACTACCATTCTCATTACCGCCAGTACCGACATCAACGATATCCAGATCGGGTTCACCGTCAATCATATTGGCTAAACTATAGTATGCCTTTACGCCGAGACGTTCTGCCGCGCTATCCGCTCGCTCTTTCACAATATCACACACCGCAACGAGTTCCGCTAAGTCGTCATTCGCGTGACAATTTGCATGGTTATTACCGATGCCACTCATGCCGACAACGCCAACTTTTAATGCCATTATATTATTCCTTCCAATAGATGAAGTTTAATCTCGCCTATAGGGAAAACCAACAATCTAAATCTACTCTTGCTCGTACACCCTACAGCGACTTTGCACTTATTATAAGACTGTTCAGGGTTTTGTCAACAAATATCTTCAAAATATACTTGACAGTAATCCCAGTACATGCTATTTTCTCATATTATAAACAGTGCTGCAGGAGGGTATAACAGATGAGTATCAGTGTCGGGATGGTAGGGTTAGGGATGTTCGGACCGTCGTTTATCCAGTCGTATAAAGCGCATCCGGATGTACATCGGCTTGCCTTGTGCGATTTGCACGAAGACAGGTTGTCGAAATGGGCAAAGCAGTTTGAGATTTCTGAGACGTATTCAAGCCTTGATGAGATCTGCAAGTCTGATTTAGATGCACTTGTCATCATTACACAGCACTGGATACACGCGCCGCAAGCGATTCAAGCGATGGAAGCCGGAAAGCACGTCTATACGGCAGTCCCTGCCACTGCATCGTTAGATGAATGCGAACAACTCGTTAGAACGGTTGAGCGGACCGGCATGATCTATATGAACGGCGAGACGAGTTATTTCCGTCCGGAGGCGGTTTTCTGTCGTCAGAAAGCAGCGGAGGGTGCGTTTGGGGAATTTGTTCACTGCCGTGCCGAATACTTTCACGATATGGACCACGGACTCTACGATGTAGCGAAAAATCGGTGGGGTGCACAATGGGGACGCGACAAGAGTGGCGGGATTCCTATGTACTATCCTACGCACTCAACCTGTTTTCCGATCTCTGTGATGAAGGCACACGCGACATCGGTTTCAGCACAGGGGTATGTCTATCCAAATGATGACTGGTTTCGGAAGGATACCATCCACAAGAACCCGTTCTCCAATGAAGTCGGGCTTTTCACAATGAGCAATGGCGGCGACAATGCAAATCTGTGAGTTCCGGCGGATTGGACACCCTGGATCCGAACGTATCAGCGGTATCTATGGGACAGAGGGCAGTTACGAGCAGAGTCTTGCAGGCAGCGTGTGGGCAGGCAAACGCGAAAGGGAAATTGTCCAGCCTTCACAAACGCACGAATACCTTCCAGAAGCACTCGCGGCGGATCTCGGTGGGCACGGCGGTTCACACGCGTATCTCGTACATGAGTTCGTGGATGCTGTTAATCGTCAGCGATTGCCACGCGTCAACGTTTGGGAGGCGGTTCGGTACTGCGCGCCCGGATTTGTCGCACATGAATCCGCGCTACGAGACGGCGAATTACTTCCGATTCCGGATTGGGGAGATGCTCCAGAGAGGGACATTTAGTTTTAAGTCTGTTTTAACGATTTTGATGTTTTTATGTATGTTTTACCAATTCCGATTGAAAGACTTCCAATCAGAATTGGTAAAACGTACTTCACCTTAAACTATAGCTAGTTGATAATTCACTGAATATCGCTTTGAGAATAGTGAAGGAGGAAATAAAGGATGAAAACTACGGTTGTAAGATTAAAACTATTATGTGTCAATTTCATGGTTATGAGCCTGATGTTTGTAGGTATTGGTTCTGCTGAAATTGACTTTGAAACTTGCGTCGGAATGTGGCTCTTTAATGAGGGGAGTGGTGATGTCGCCGAAGATTCCTCTGGAAAGGACAATAACGCCACAATCCACGGGGGGGCAGAATGGGTTGATGGCATGTTTGGTAAGGCTTTGAGTCTTGATGGCTCGGATGATTACGTCGAAATTGCTCACGACGATTCTTTAAACGTTGGCGGCGGACACACGATTGCTCTTTGGTTTAAATTAGATAAACTTCCCCCTGGTGGTATGGGTGTTGTGACCAAAGATGATTGGGCACCTGGATTTTGGTGGGATGGCACTATAATCCGACATCATACGCATGACCCACCCGCCACGCTTCATTATGTAGATGCCTCTTGGGAGCCAGATACAGACTGGCATCATGTTGCTGTTACTTGGGATGGTGAAGAGTTTGGCGTATATCTGGACGCTGATCAGATTGGTTCTGGTGTAGCTGGCGCAAACTTAGGAAGGAACCCGTTAACTGACAAACCCCTTTTAATAGGTATCTATTTAACCACTGGACAGCATGGTCAGTGGGGTGAGTTTCTCGGTGCAATAATTGACGATGTTGCCATCTTCAATACGGCGTTGACCGGTGATGATATTGAAACGCTCATGACTGAAGGATTAGGAACAACAACTGATATTGAACCTTCAGGTAAGCTCACAACGACTTGGGCTGCCATAAAGCCGATTGATCTGCTTCCAAACCTAAAGATTGCGTTAATTGGCAATTTTTCGGTGTTTGCGGGCAATCTCGCGCTTTGCTGTTGTCCGGATGGACAGGAACGGATTGTGTTTCTTTCTCCTTTTTACCAATCCCACTGTTTCCAAAATGTGGGCATCTACACAGGATGCCCACTTCGCATTGAGAATTAGATTTGATTTTTATTCTATTTTACGGTATACTATACTATTTAATAGGTTTCTGGTGGGGGATGCTATGCAATATCGGCTTGCAAACTTCGCCTAAATAGATATCAATCGGACATCAATTAATGCACACTATGAACCTGAGGTAAGTATAAGGAGTATAGAATGGCTATTGAATACGCGGGTCCCTATGATGCATCGGCAATTCTGTCTGATGTTGCCCGCGAAATTGAGATTTATGAGATCCAACTCGGTCGGGTACAAGCCGGCCAGGTGGAAGAAACCCTCTTTACCGAATTTAGACTTCGGCACGGGGTTTACGGACAGCGCGATGACCGGTCGCAGATGATCCGTGTCAAAATCCCCTTCGGTGGTCTCACAGCGACACAACTCGAAATGTTGGCAGATGTTGCCGAAGAATTTTCGGATAACATCATTCACATCACGACCCGTCAAGACGTGCAGTACCACTACGTGGACATCAACAACACGCCGGAACTGATGCGTCGTCTCGCAAGCGTTGACATCACAACAAAAGAAGCGTGCGGTAATGTCGTCCGAAATGTCACAGCATGCCCTCTCACCGGGGTTTGCCAAGATGAGACTTTTGACGTGACACCTTACTCGAAAGCGTTGTCAGCGTTCCTCTTAGGACACCCAGATGCGCAGGACTTTGGTCGTAAGTTCAAAATCGCATTTTCCGGATGCGAAGAACACGCTTGCGGCTTGGCAAATATGCACGACATCGGTGCCGTTGCCGCGGTCAAAGAGGTTGATGGTGAAGTCAAACGCGGCTTTAAACTCTATGTCGGCGGCGGACTTGGCGCAGTACCACATCAGGCGAAAATCTTTGATGATTTCGTCTCCGCAGAGGAACTCCTACCGATTTCACAGTCAATTTGCAGAGTCTTCACCCGTTTAGGTGAACGCAAAAATCGGAATAAGGCTCGTTTAAAGTTCGTCATCGCTAAACACGGCATTGAGGAATTCCGCAGACTGGTGCTTGAAGATCGAGAAACGCTACGGTATGACCCTGTATGGACGGACTATCTGGACAATCTCGACGCTTACAAATGAAAGTCCACTCAAGGCACCGACGCAACTCAACGGCACCTCGAAATCTGAAGAGTTTGAGGAATGGTATGCATCTAATGTGCGGTTGCAGAAGCAGCCCGGCTACGCCTTTGTAACCACTACGCTGCCGCTCGGTGATATTACCGCAGACCAAACGCGTGCTTTGGCAGACATTTCCCGGAAATACGTTAAAGACACCATCCGCGCTACAGTTGAGCAGAACATCGTTCTCCGCTGGGTAACGATGACGGATTTGCCAGCACTCTATCGCGAACTGAAAGAGATCGGTCTCGGCGACCCCGGGGCAGAGTCTATGGTTGATATTACCGCTTGCCCGGGTACTGACTCCTGCAAACTCGGTGTTTCTTCTTCACGGGGTCTGGCAGCGCACCTGCGAAACCATTTCATTGAAACCGGTGTACAGAATGAAATCAAAGACTTTCGGATTAAGATTAGCGGATGCCCCAACTCATGCGGACAGCACCATGTCGCGAATATAGGCTTCTTCGGTTCCTCGCGCCGGATGGGTGCACATAGTGCTCCCTTCTATCTGGTCCTACTCGGTGGACACATGATTGAAAACGCCAGTTCTTACGGACTTGCCACTGGAAAAATCCACGGCAAATATATTCCGACGTTCATCGAGGAATTAACCGGTAAGTACACAGCGGAACGAAATGAGGAAGAATCCTTCACCGATTACGTCGCACGGCTCGGTAAAGCGGAAATCAAGACGATTCTGTCCAAGTACGATACGATTCCTTCCTACGAGGAAGCACCGGAATTCTACGTGGACACTGGCGACACGAAAGATTACCAACTCAAAACGGGTGTCGGTGAGTGTGCAGGAGAGGTAGTAGCACTTGTCTCCATGAAGTTAGAAGAAGCAGATCGGCTTATTTATGAATCCGGTTTGAATTTGGAGAGCGGTGAATATCAAGATTCTGCGGAGATGGCTTTTAATGCGATGATCAAAGCTGCAGACGGACTTCTGACAACGGTAGGTTTGCAATATATCGACGACGCGACCACCGTCAATGAATTCCGCACCCACTTCTTTGAACCGGGTAACTTCTTCCCGGGTTACGGTGCCCATATCTTCAAGGCGACGGAGGAAGATGCCTCTACGTTTGACCACGAGTTGGCACACCGTCGGGTTGAAGAAGCGACGCTCGTTGTTGAGGAATCGCATAATGTCTATGGACGTATGCGCATCAAACAAGAGGAAGAGGAAGAGAGCCGTCGTAAGACACGTCGCTCACGACCGGCACGGAAGCCGAGGGTTGTCAAGGAGACGAAATCGGTTGAGGAAATCGTCGATAGCCTTGATCTCAAAGGGGTCGCTTGCCCGTTCAATTATGTCCAAGCAAAAGTCCGATTGGAAACGATGCAACTTGGGCAGCTTCTGGAGGTCACCATTGATGATGGTGAACCGTTCGAGAACGTACCGAAGAGCCTTACCAACGATGGGCATGAGATCCTTGACACTAAGAAGGTCGGAAAACACTACCGCCTTACCGTCCGGAAAGGTGAGTAGATTTTAAGATCGCGGTTCAGCGTAAGGCGAATCTCGTGGATATCTGCCTGTTATTGGACTTTACATCGCTGGCGATTGTCGTTTGTACCTAAAATAGGTATGAGCGACCAATCGCCTTTTTACAATGGGAAGTGCCATATCATGGATGCCGAACAGATTTATGAAATTCTTAACCGCGTGCGAACCTGGGATGCCAAGATGCGGATAGATCTCGCTCGTCAGATTTTGGAAACTGTCGTGCCGCCACAACCTCCTCTTCCTGCACAGACCATGACGTTGGAAGAAGTCCAGGCGATTATGAAAACAGATAAGCGTCCGCCTACTGACGAGGAGTGCGAAAAAATCCTTGAAGAGGAACGCCTGAAGAAATACGGATGATTCACGCTTTATTGGATACAAACGTAGTTCTGGATGCACTGCTTGATCGAACCCCTTGGAATATTCAGGCAAATGCTATCTGGCAAGCGCAATTAGACAAGCAGTTTGTTGCTTATGTCACAGCAACGACGCTAACCGACATTTTTTATATAAGCCGCCGCTATGGAGGACTTGAGAAGGCCTGGCGACTCGTTCACGCTGTATTGAATCAATTACCCGTTATCTCGGTCGGTCCCCGCGAACTACAATTGGCAACAAGGTTAGCAGGGAACGACTTTGAAGACAATCTGCAAATTGCCTGCGCGATGAGTAGACAACTTGACGTAATTGTCACTCGTGATCTTTCAGGATTTACAGGCAATAATATCCGAATTCTAACACCACAACAGATGTTGTTGAGATTGTCCGAGGACGATTAAATAAAGCAGGTAGAACGCAGTAATGAGTGTCTTGTACTTCCGTACGGATTCGTTAAGTTGGCTAGAATACAAGGCGGAAAACCTATGCGAAAAATGGGAATATGGCGCGAGTATCTCATCGAAGTACTTGCTAACCGGGATGAAGCAATCGGTCACATCCAAGCGATTCTTGACGACTATTATATCTACGGGGGGGCTGCTGTAGTCAGAGATGCTCTCGATACCGTTGTTGAAGCTCAGGGAGGAGTTGCCGAACTTGCAAAGCAGACCGATATGGACCCGCAAATCCTCTCAAAAGTGCTATCCAATGACGATACGCCTCTAATTGATGCACTTCAAATCGTTCTCAGGGCACTCGGATATCAACTTTCAATCAAACCCTTAGAAAACGAAAATCCTAACCTTGAAACCGATACCGTACAAACGGCGCATGTAGCAGAAAGTCCAACGGTGCCACACCACGTGACGAAATGATAATATGTGTATGTAAGTGTGCATGCTTTGTTAGAGATTAAGATCGGTGAATAATGAAATTCTATAGTTATAAGTGGGTCATTATCTCAACGCTACTGTCAGTGGGGTTTTTATTGTTGTCGCAAGCAGTACTCAAAGTCTTCCTATTGCAATCTTCGCTGCTTTTTTGACACACGCTATCCTGATTCCAAAAATTTTGTGGAATTTCATACTGGATAGAACCCGGTAACTCGGAAAGGCACTGTGAGATGAAGAATAGTTTCCGTTTCTGCCAATGATAGCACCTCAGTAAACCCTCCGGCTGCAAAGAAATAAAAATTGACTTTCCCGAAAACTTACGGTATAATAAAAAGCAGAAAGTTGGCTGATGATATTGAAACGCAACACACCTACGGAGAAATAGATGGCAACAATCGTTAAACATAACCAAACAGGTAAACGTTACTGTTTACTCGGTGCGGGTTTTGGTGTCTTTCAATCCTCGAAACCAAACATGTTTCTCGGCAATTTGCTGGCTGATGTGAAAGAGGGAGAGTACGCATTAGTGTGTGTCTGTAATAGCAAAGGCGAGATTTTCTGGTTAGAGGCGACACAAGTTACCGTTGTAAGCATTGATGGACAGAACCTCCAAGAACTCGCATCCGAATAGATAATCTCAGTGCTCTTTTTATAGAGTATGCCTCTAACTGCCTTGTTACTCACTCATGAAAGGAACTTTTTTTAGCAGAATGGATCTACAACAGATTAATATTAAGGTTTTCGCAACCGAAGATAGCAAAGTCAACTACACCAACTTCATCAAGGTTTTCAACCGTTGGATGGAGGAAGCCGATTCTGACGACTACTTGAACTACGCCGACTATTCGCACGTTGAGGCGGGACCGAGTGTGCTATTGATTTTGAAGCAAGCTAACTATAGTATTGATGACGCTTATCATCAGTCCGGATTCCTCTACAATCGGAAGCATGCAGTCGAAGGCGATAATGCTGATAAGATTCGCCAAGCACTTACAGAGGTGCTCTCTAAGTGCGAACAACTCGAAGCGTCGGCGGAGTTAGAAAATGCAGTGCATTTCAACGGTGCAGACCTCCTATTTATGATAAACAACCGTCATATCGCACCGAATACACCCGAAACCGCTGCATCCATTCAGGCAGACTTAACACCTGTCTTACAACAGATGTACGGTGATGACAATTTCACCGTGGAACGCACCTCCGAGGACGCACGCGAACGGTTCACCTTGCGAATTTCAGCGAATTCGGATAAACCGATTTCGGAACTCCTCTCCAATTTGGGAGGCTAAGATGTTTGACTTTAGCAAAGAACAAATTGAACGCTACAGCCGACATATTATCCTCAAAGAGGTCGGTGGGATGGGGCAGACACGGCTGCTTGAATCAAAAGTGCTACTCATCGGTGCGGGCGGACTCGGCTCCCCCGTCGGGGTCTACCTCGCCGCGGCAGGAGTCGGTACACTCGGCATCATTGACGATGACGTGGTTGATCTCAGTAATTTGCAACGTCAGATTTTGCACGGCACCAGCGACATCGGCATCCCGAAGACAAAATCCGCAGAAGCCACTATCGCAGAGATGAACCCCGATGTCAAGGTGGTTCCGTACAATGAACGGATTACCTCAGAAAATGCCTTCCAGATTCTGGAACAATACGATCTGATTGTGGACGGGTGCGACAACATACCGACGCGCTACCTCCTCAACGATGCCTCCGTTCTGTTAGGCAAACCGGTTGTGCATGGAAGTATCTTCCAGTTTGAAGGGCGGGTGACTGTCCTGTATCCGGGCAAAAGGTCCGTGTTACCGATGCATCTATCCTGATCCGCCACCACCCGGAATGGTCCCAAGCTGTCAGGAGGCAGGTGTCTTTGGTGTGTTACCCGGTATCATCGGAACAATCCAGGCTGTTGAAGCGATTAAGGTCCTATTGGACATCGGCGATCCGTTAATCGGAACTCTCCTACTTTTCGACGCGTTATCGATGGATTTCAAGCGACTGAAGCTTCGTCAAGATAGCGGTTGCCCGATGTGCGGTGAAAATCCCACCATCCATGAACTGATTGATTATGAAGAATTCTGTCAGGTACAGTGGTAAGTAGGAAGGTCGCGATTCGGAGAGTGCTTCTACAGGGGTATGTCGCAATTTAGCATGATTGGTTTGCTCTTATCTGTTATGATTACGACTATTCTAATCATAATAACTAAACAACTCGGGGATATTGAGAAAAATCTATATAAGATTGAGAAACATCTTGAACGAATGAATAGGAAAGATGAAAATTGATAAACGGGTGGAGACCAGCGACTAAAAAATGCCACCGATGTCTCTACCCATTCCTATATTTTCCAAATTTCTATTACGCCAGAACCTCCCGCCGAACCGGCGAATCAATAAACAGTGAATCCCCACCATCAATTGTCAACTCCAAGCCTGTAACCCACGCCGCCTCGTCCGAGCAGAGCCAAAGTGCCCGCATAGGCCACATCAATCGGGTTGCCAAGCCGCTCCAACTGCGCTTCCGCAGGGACGATTTCTCCGTCCGGCAACGGATCCCAGATGATACCCGGACATAACGCATGAACCCGAATGTTTTTAGCATACAATTCCTTCGCTAGGTTCTTTGCTGCCGCCACCATTCCGGCTTTCGCAACAGCATACGCACTATTAGCGTCTTGCCGTACCCGTTCACCTGCGGAGATAGTAATCAGGCATCCACCGCCATGCACTTCTAAAACTGGAACAAGCCGACGCACAGGATTGAACAATGTTTGCAGATTGTTTTGTAATGCGCCATCCCAATATGCTGGTTCCATCGTGGTGATGTCGTGTTCGGTTGAGAAAAATCCGCCCGCGGCGTGGATAAGACAGTCAACACCGCCAAACGCCGTTACGGCAGCGTCAACCAGCGCGTCTACTTGTGCTGCGTCCGTCAAATCGGTTTGATGCGTTAGCACATCGCCACCGTTGGCACGGATGCGTTCCGCTGTTTCGTCCATCGTCTCTGTCGTGCGTGCGGCAAGGACCACCTTCGCACCCTCTTGGGCGAAAAGTAACGCAGTCGCACGGCTCATATTTGAACCGGCACCAGCGATTAACGCAACCTTATCCTTCAATCGCATTCTCAATTTCCTTTCTGGGTATTATTGGGCACGCGCATTGTAAACGCGCCTATCAAAGGCTATAAATTTTCTTGGCTATAGCCTATCGCAGATTTCATGAGTTTCAACGCTGTGTGAATCTGAGGGAGTTCTTCAAACCCGTAAGATATGCGTAATTGTCGCTTTCCGACCTCGACCATATCGCCGTTTGGATGGACGCAGTGCTCACCGGGTATGTAAATCACCTTGGGATGTTGGGAATCTAACGGTCCGTCAACCGCTTCCTGTCCAGTCGTCCGCGTCAGAAATTTGAAAAAATCGGAGGTTGCACCTGTTGCCGTATTTGCCAGTGTCAAATAGAAGTAGAACCCAGCACTCCCACCGCGGCACTCCTGAATATTATCGCCAAGCAATTCTGCTATCCATGTTTTGACCTGTTTCGCCTTCTGCTGATACCCGTTATTGACCTTCTCAATCTGTGCTTCAATACCGTTGTCGAGCAGGTAGCTGGCAATTTCTTGATTGATTAATGGCGCGCTGAAGCCGATATCGCTTGTACGCTGGATGATGCTGTTGAGGAAGGGGCCTTTGGAACCGATAAGGTAGCCGATACGCAACCCTGGGGCAAGAATCTTTGACAACGTGCCGATCTCGTAGACGATGCCAAGATCGTCGTAGCATAACGCTGACGCCAAAGGTTCGACGGTGCTGTCATGCACGAGATCGTGATAGGCGTTATCAAAAAAGAGTGGAATTTTCCGTCCAACTTCGGACGATAGCCGAGTAACAATATCGACCAGTTCCGCTTTACGGTTATTGGACAGGATCGTGCAGGTAGGGTTGTTGACAGTCACAACGTAGAAGAAGCGGATCGCTGCGCTTTCGTCACCGAGTGTTGTAAGTTTTGCCTTCAGAAGTTCGGTGTCAAGTCCTTCGTCATCTTCGGGTATCGCTACAACCTTGAAACCTTTCCGCTCCAAATCATTGCAGTAGATATAATACATTGGGTCTGCGGTAAATATGATACCAGGAGGAAGGAGGTGCGTGATGCTTTCTAACAGACTCGTCGACCATTCGCTCCGATAACAATATCTCGACTGTTTAAGAGTTGTTCGGTTATACCGCCAATCCGGTTCTCAATATGGAACCG
The DNA here is from genome assembly GCA_030341885.1 of Geodia barretti. Taxonomy (NCBI): domain Eukaryota; kingdom Metazoa; phylum Porifera; class Demospongiae; order Tetractinellida; family Geodiidae; genus Geodia; species Geodia barretti. The sequence goes on from CASHTH010002105.1 coordinate 44,370, forward strand.
TCTGAGCGATTCGATCAGGTTGGGGGACCCCTGCGCGCCACCGTAATTAAGAGAAGCGCGATACTTTTCAGGGTGCGCGAGCACTTTCTCACACGCAAGCTGGATTTGTTGGTGTGGAATTGTTCGTTCATTGACATATCCGACACCGAGATTGATGTCGCAACCATCTCGAAAACCGACAGCAAAATCGGTCATCAATCGATTAACCGGGGACGGGATACTTGAAGCTTTCCCGTATTCAGAAAGCAGGACATCGCGAATCTTCATATTGCGTTGGGATTCCGCGTTGTGGGGACAAACCTGAATGTCTGCGCGTTTATAATAAATTTCTCAAAGCAGATTCAAGCGTCGGGTAGCGAAATTCATAGCCGCTAACTTCCGTTTTCTCTGGAACCACATTCTGACTCAGTACAACAAAGTCAGCAAATTCACCCATCATGAGTTTCAAGCCAAACGTCGGGACGGGCAACAGAGTTGGCCGTCGCAGCACCGCACCGAGTGTTTTTGTAAACTCTGTGTTTCTGACAGGCGTAGGTGCGGTCGCGTTCAGTGGACCGCGAATCTCGCTATTCTCTAATACGTGCAGCACAATACCGACCACATCGTCAACATGAACCCAAGACATCCACTGCCGACCGCTGCCGAGTATACCCCCGACTCCCATTTTAAAAGGCGGGAGTACCTGTGTCAACAATCCGCCGCCTAACCCAAGCACAAGCCCGATGCGAACCATGACGACCCGAATCCCAAGTGCAATCGCTTTTTGGGCTTCCGACTCCCATTCTTGGCAGACTTCAGCGAGAAAATCGGTGCCAGCTGGCGAAACCTCTGTAAAACGTTCGTCACCACTGTCGCCGTAGTATCCAATTGCGGAGGCACAGACAAGCACATCGGGTTTTGTGTCTGCTGCCGCGAACGATTCAACCAGATTCCGCGTAGAAAGAATTCGACTATCGCGTATCCGCTGTTTTTTTTCGGCATTCCACCTTCCCGCGATCGTCTCACCTGCCAGATGAATGACCGATGCCATATCGGATATGGCTTCCGAAGGCAGTTTTTCGGTTTCAGGGTTCCAACCGTAGACCGCTCTTGCTGATTTCAATTTACTCTGTGCACGTGACGGGTTTCGGGATAACACATGCACTGTATCGCCTTGTTCGTGGAGGGCAGTACAGACTCGACTACCGATGAATCCGGTACCGCCGGTGACCAACACATTTGCCATTTTTTTCTCCGTAATGTTCCCTATTTTGACAGCTCAGTGATGGCGGTTTCCAATTTTCTATAGTCATCAACAACAGCATCACTGAGTGTGTCATCTCCATCTCCTTTGTTGAACCCTGAAAAGCGAATCGCCTTCATTCCTGCGTTTTTTGCGCCAACGATATCCGTTCGGAAAATATCGCCAATATGCACTGCTTCCGCAGGTTTGGCATGCAGTTCTGTCAGTGTTGAATGGAATTGCACAACTTGAGGCTTTGTATAATCTGTTTCATCAGAAAAGGTGAAAGCTGTAAAGTATTGCAAAATACCGTCGCGTGCCATCAGTTTCCGGGCAAAACGCCCGGGTGTTAGTGCTGAGTCTGAGATGATTCCGAGCGGATAGTTTTCACTCAGCCGAGAAACAACGGGTTTAACATGCGCTATTATCCGCGGGGGTGCCTCCAAGAAAGCAGCACCAAGGCACTCGATTAATTGATCAAGATCTACCTCTTCAAGCCGAATCTCAAGCACGTCCGCAAATCGCTGCATGCATCGCTTTACTGAAATCCCTTTATGTTGATGCCATAAGGACATCACTAAATCGTATGCTTCTTCAAGCCCGAATTCCACGCTAGCTAATGTACAAGCATAGCCACGGCTATTCAGATAAGCGTGGCACTGTTTAACACGTATCGCCTGACGTGTTCGCCAATTCTGTTCAGAATCTGCATAAAGGGTTTGCCAAAAATCAAATGTAATCGCTTTAAGCATCAAGGATTCTCACTTTTAAGTTGCATTGCATTCCAATTATAATTGCGAATTTATTCTATTCTGAATAGTATAGCACAACGTCTCTGAATGCTAACGCAACAGTAAACATAAAAAAACACACCTTATAATTCCTAATTTTATTTTACCCTATTTGTCGAAAAAAGTCAAATAATATGTCGTTTCCTGACCACTAAAGGGGTATGCGTGGAGAGCGTTCCGGCAAACAGGGCAACGCGCGCGAATTAAAATAGGTTTGCAATTTCCTGTTAAAGGTGATATTATTAATTAGAGTAGATTTGCGTCCGATCTGTACGGAGGAATACGAAATTGCGGTTGAATCGTCGAATTATCCCAAGGTATACGACCACCCGTTTAATGTTAGTTTACTTCATCGTTGGACTCGGGACACTCATATTGGGGTTTGCTTATTACACGCAGCAGATCTCGCAGCTGGACGCGGATATAGAGGCACAGATAGACATCTTCGCCAATCTTGCAGAGGTGATCCCGAGTGTTGAAGATCGGGGTTTACAACAGAAACTAAATGAGATAGTAAAACAGGAATTATCTGCCAAAGACAGAGCGCGCGCGTTTTCGTTTATTATCACGGATGCCGAAGGGAACGTCTTGATTACGCGAGGCGTTGACCCAGAATTGGACGCAAAAATCGACAATTTGGATACGACAAAGGTAAACGAAGATGAGAAAATTTCGTTGACAGAAGATGAAAAGGCGTTGCTGGGATCAACATTAGCGCGCATGCAGAAAAAGAATCCGCCCCGCAAGATACTTATACTTTTCAAAGATAGGCAGCTAAAGGGTTACATTTACTACGGTGATGCCGCACCCAGCGAGATGGAACATCTGCCGTTTGTAATAACCGATACTGCTGGCGCGCCACAGAAATGGCAGATATGGGGTGATGTCGTTACCGCGGGTAACGCGACCGCGCAGGAACGGAAACGGGCGGAAATCTTCGTTCAGAACGCACCGGCATCTTCGATGATTGTAACAACACCTGAAAGTCACAACGGCTACTTCTACTATGAAAGCAAAGTGTACTATGCGTTAGTCGTGCCTTTCATAGTTCCTATAGTTTTATTAGTATTCGGGATTGTCTGTTTCCTCATTTACCAACGGATAAAGTCTTATGAACACTCGGCAATTTGGGGAGGCTTAGCTAAAGAGACGGCGCATCAACTCGGAACACCTATTTCGTCGCTGTTGGCATGGGCAGAACTCTTGCATGAACGGAGCAGAGAAACAGGCGATGCAACACTCGCCGAACTCTCCGAAAGTATGCAAAACGATCTGGAGCGTTTACAGAAAACAACTGCGCGCTTCGGTATGATTGGCACTCAACCGCCACTGGCCGAAGTGAACACGGCTGAAATATTTGAAGAAGTCCGAGCGTACTTTGAGAAACGGCTGCCGCACATTAGCCGACGCGTTGAAATTCAACTGATGCTACACGAAGTGCCTCCTGTCCTCGCAAATGCCCAACTGTTGCACTGGGTGTTTGAAAACCTTATACGTAATTCGCTGGATGCTATGGATAAAGCGGACGGGTGGATTCAGATTGAACCGACACACGACAAGCGACACAGCGATATTGTTATACGGTACGCCGACAACGGGAGCGGCATAGACCGTAAGAATCAGCGAAAAATCTTTGAACCGGGGATGTCTACGAAGACACACGGATGGGGACTCGGATTGACAGTGGTACAACGTATCATCCGTGAATACCATCACGGCGGTATCCGCATGGTTAAAACGAGCCCTAAAGGTACGACTTTTGAAATTCGATTGCCGGTCGCGTGAACACAAAGTAACGCGTATTGTAGAGAAACAGAGGTGACTGCTCTGTCCTGCTTTTCTAAACCGCGACTGGGCATTTTTACAACTTGAGTATGGCACAAGCACACCACATCTTATGGATTGATGATGAAATAGAAGCCTTGCAACCGCACATTCGTGTGCTACGCGAACGAGGTTACACCGTTACGCCTGTCACAAATGGCGAGGATGGCATCGCGCTTTTAACGAATAGCGATACACAATACAGTGCTATTCTACTTGATCAGGTTATGCCCGGTAAAGATGGAATGGCAACGCTTGAGGCAATCCGTACGATTAACGCACAAATCCCAGTCATTCTCGTCACGCAATCCAGCGATGAACAATTTATTGAGGTGGCTCTCGGTAAACAGGTAACAGATTTTCTGGTAAAACCGATCGGCGTTGCCCAGATCGTCTCTACACTAAACGTATCCTTGATCAGACACAGATCGTTGTAGATCAGATCCCGGGCCAGTATACCGCGGATTTCAATGCGATCCGCGCTGTGAAAGATTCAGCACCCAACTGGCAGGAATGGGTGAATATCTACCTCAAACTGTTACAGTGGGATTTAGTGTCTGAAAAACTTGCCGAAGGTGGGTTAGAAGAGACACATCTTGGGCAAACAAAGGAGTGCAATACCGAGTTCTCCGATTTTGTGGAAGCGAATTACCGTGACTGGGTCGCTGGCAGCCCGGATGCGCCGCCCCTATCCGTTAATGTCTTGGATCGACACGTTATTCCCCAACTTCAAGCTGGAAAATCCGTCTATTTTATTGTGGTCGATTGCTTTCGCTTGGACCATTGGCTGGCAGTGGAATCACTGCTGTACCCTTATTTTTCTATTGAACGTGAGTATAGTTTTGCAATCCTACCGAGTGCAACGATGTATTCACGGAACGCGCTGTTCAGTGGGTTGTTCCCCGCAGAGATCGCAGAACGCTATCCAGAGTACTGGCAAGAGGAATCTGATGGCGATACCAGTACGAATCGCTACGAACGGCAACTCCTTGAAGAACATCTCAAGCGCAGCGGCATCAAACTGAAATCCGGACTTCAATATTTCAAAATTTTTGACACGCGGGGTGGGAACACCTACAAAAAGCGGGTCGCTGCGAATCCACGTGTCGGACTTTCGGCGTTGGTTGTCAATTTCGTTGATATCCTGACACATCAGCGTTCACAGTCAGACGTTCTACAACAACTTGCCCCTGATGTACCCGCTTTCCGGGCGCTCGCGCGTTCATGGTTTTCACATTCCGTACTTTTTGATATTTTGCGTATGATTGCAGCGCAGAACGCAACAGTAGTTCTTACCAGCGACCACGGGTCAGTCTTCTGCAACCGCGCCACCCGCGCACGTGGTAATCGCGAGACCACCACCAGCCTCCGGTTTAAAATTGGCACGAACCTCGGCTGTGAAAAAAACAAAGCCGTACATCTCCATAAACCAGGGGAATACCGGCTTCCCGCGGAAACCGCAAGTAAGGATTACATTCTCGCGAAAGACGATTACTATTTCGTCTATCCAAATGATTTTTATAAATATAAACGGCAGTTTCAAGGAGGGTTCCAGCACGGTGGCATTTCAATGGGTGAACTGATAACACCCGTCGTAACGTTGACGCCGAGGCTGTAAGGCGCAGCTCGCAAGTTCAGATTAAATATAGTAGTATACGACTCTATAATCTATGCCGAATTCACTGAAAATAGCGGAGCATTGAGACGCGGAAGGAGCGTCTCGCTACAGGGGAATTTGGTACCACTCCTGCCGGGGGCAACCGCACATTTGACGCTATTTTGTAGCTCTCACTGCTTTTTGCAACGCTGCCGATTTTTGACATGATAATTATAGTAAAGCCCACAATTAATTATACACCCAAAGCTTGGCGGGGTTAGGAATGCAGATCGCATTTGGGCGATTATGCCACAAAACCCCGCCAGCGAGGATGGTGTTTTCTAAAGTGCCCACATATTTTCGGGCTTTACTATAAACCGAGGTGCCTCGTAAAAAAGGCACGATAGGAGGTAATAATGGAAAAGGAGATACTTATTTCTGATGATGAGTATGAAACACGCTGTGCGGTACTTGAAGAGGGGGTGCTGAATGAAATTTATATTGAACGGAAAGCAGCGGCGCAGACATTGGGAAATCTTTACAAAGGAAGAGTCGAGAACGTTTTACCCGGAATGCAGGTAGCCTTCGTTGATATTGGGTTGGATCGGCACGCCTTTCTACATATTTCTGATCTCAAATACGAGAGTGCTAACGAAGATGAAACTGAAGATGAAAATGTGAACGGAAACCGGAAACTCGACAAAGATGTGAGTACATTGGATTTGAAAGCAAAGCCTGCTAAACAATCCCGAGGCGGGCGCGGGTTTCCATTTCTCATTAGCGACCTCATCTCAAAGAGGCAAGAACTTCTCGTGCAAGTCGGAAAAGAACCTATCGGGACAAAGGGGGCACGCGTCACCAGTAACATTACACTCCCTGGACGCTGTGTCGTCTATATGCCAAATTCCTCTAATATTGGCGTGTCACGCCGGATTGAGTCCGCTACTGAGCGAGACAGACTACGCAATATGGCAAAGACGATTAAAGCGGATGTTGAGGGTGGCTTTATCATACGGACTGCCGCTGAGGGATTAAGCGAATCCGAATTTTCATCTGAAATCCGATACCTCATCAAACAGTGGAAGCAGATCGGTGAACGTGCCAAGCGGAAATCCGCTCCCAGTCTTGTGAGTAAAGACCTGAGTTTTACGAACAGGGTCGTTCGGGATATGCTGACCAAGGATGTCAAGCAACTGCTCATCGACTCAAAGGTGGGTTATCAAGAGACGATCGACTATGTTTCTTCTGTGATGCCTGACTTGAAACCGAGGGTATCGCTCTATAAGGACGCTGCAACCCTTTTTTGATGCCTATGGTGTTGAGCGGGCACTCAAAGAAGCGCTCAGTGAGAAAATTTGGCTCAAGTGTGGTGGACATATTATCATCCAACAGACCGAAGCCATGGTATCCATTGATGTCAACACTGGACGCTTCGTCGGAAAATCTGACCCGGACAACACGATTCTCAGTGCGAACCTTGAGGCTGTCGAGGAGGTCGTCCGCCAGATTCAATTACGCGATCTCGGCGGGATTATTGTCGTTGATTTCATTGATATGGAAGAGGTATCGCATCGCAAGCGCGTCTTCAAGCTGTTACAGGAAGCACTCCGGAAGGACCGCGCACGCACCAACATCCTCCACATCTCGGACTTAGGACTCGTTGAGATGACGCGCCAACGCACCCGACCGAGTCTCTCTACGCTACTTATGGAGGAATGTCCCTACTGCGATGGACATGGCACTGTCCTATCCATTGAAACCGTTGTCATTCAGCTGCTCCGTGCGATTAAAATGGCACATAACCAGGCGGGGCACTCAGAATTACGCGTTATCGCCAACGACTATGTCGTCTCGCATATCAAGTCGCAGATGGCGAATAAATTGCAAGATCTCAAGAAGTTGTTGAAATTAGATTTAACGCTGGAAGCGGATGCCGATCTGCACCTCGAAGATTATCGGATCTTCGTCGGCAGAGGTGAAGAGTTATTTTTGGATTAACGCAAAGGGTTATCAGTTGTCAGCAGTCAGTTATCAGTTAAAAGAACGTATTGATGTATCATCAACCCGTTAACTGATAACTGATAACCTACAACTGACTGCCTTTACACAAAATGTAAGTCTGAATTGACATTGACGCTGACGCGTTTTTTCGGTATAATTTAACGTTCATCCCCGTCAAATCCGCATGCTTCAGTTTGCGGGATGTAGACGGGCATTAGATTTTGTCGTAAAAACAAATTGACTTTGGTCAAAAATTGTGGTATCATATATGTAACTTACTGGATAGGAGTATCACCTCTACGGCTTGGTAGAGTCCTATTCTTACCGGTGATACGGTATGTGACAAGTGGTAAGTGAGACCTTGTAAAACATCAATGGTAGTGTTCATGTAAGTCGCTGATGGCGTAATGACCTCGCGCGCCCATGGCGAGCAGCGGTTTAAATCCGCTGCGTCAGACCTGATGAGACAGGACAGAGGCACGACACCTTCAGACCGTTTCGGTCTCCATAAAGCTACCCGTCAAAAGACGGTAGACTCCGGCGGCGACTGCTAAGGGTTTCGCCAGAGATACATTGACAAAAGCGTTAGTCTTTCGAGGCTAACTTTGACGGTTCGTTGATACCACGCGTCTCCTTGTGGTATGCATGCCGCCTATAACTTCTGCTATGTCGCAGGGTTCACTATAGGTTATAGGCAGGATTAGGATACGACGGTATCCATAACAGGGGGTAGGATCCCTCTAAGAATCTATCGCTTTTTCATAGATATACACAGAAAAGTATAGGTTTTTAGGAACAGTGATATTCAAAATGTATGCAGTTTTTGCGAGCGGTGGGAAACAGCATCGTGTAGAGGTGGGAAACTTGATTGATATGGAAAAACTCGACGTGGATGTTGGGGAAAGCGTTACGTTCCCATCCGTCTTGACTGTCGTTGACGATGACGGTCAGTTGCAAGCCGGCTCGCCCTATCTTGAAAACACCTCCGTTACAGGCGAGGTAGTTCAACAGGCACGCACGAAAAAGACGATTGTGTTCAAATCGAAACGACGTAAGGGTTACAAACGCAAGTTAGGGCACCGTCAATCGTTTACACGCGTGAAAATTACCGCAATCGGCGCGGTGGAGGAAGAATCTGATGGCTCATAAGAAAGGCGGCGGAAGCACCCGGAACGGACGCGACAGTATCGGAAAGCGACTCGGTGTCAAGAAATTTTCTGGGAACTATGTCACCGCGGGGAGCATTCTCGCCCGACAGCGTGGGACTCATATACACCCGGGCAACAATGTCGGTGTTGGAAACGATTATACGCTCTACTCAAAAATTGAGGGATACGTATGGTTTGAGCGGAAAGACAAGTATCGCCGGAAGGTGAGTGTCTATACAGAACGTCCTGAATTTTAGCGAAGACATCCGCACCAGGAACGAACGACCAGAAGCCTCGCCTTAGGGTGCTGCATCGCGCGCCACCCAAGCGAGGCTTTTTTACTCCAAACTCCCGAAGGTTCGCACGACTTTAAAGCAGTCCATCGCTGCAAAACAGACAGGAAAACTGACATGAGATGGATAATCTGCCTCATTACCCTAACAACAATGCTCGGAATGCTCGGGTGCGGCGGACAGTTGCAACAACTCGCCGTGGAAACAATGCAAAACGCGCAAGTCGCACTCTCCTCAGCGGAAGCGATGGGTGCACAGGAAACCGCGGGCGCACCTCTAAGTACCGCGCAAGAGATGCTTATGACTGCTGAAAACGCAATGAACGCGGGCGATGCGGAGCGCTCATATCGGTTGGCACTACGCGCATACCTCCACGCGCGCATCGCAACCGAGACCGCGATCGCTGTGCGTGAGGAAGCACTCGTTCAAGAGGCAGAAGCACAACTCACGCTTAGCGAACAGGATGTCGCTGAGGTGCTCCAGAGGCTTGAGACGATAAAGGCAGAACTTGATGCATTACGAGACTACTAAGAAAGTCAAAATATAACGGTTGGGGACGACTCATGAAATTTTACGCATGGCTACTCTTAGGCATCTGCCTCATTATTTTCGGATGTACTAAACCAGAGATTGATGAAGTTATGCTGGCGACGCAATTCCAAGACGCGCAACAAGCTATTAGTAATGCAGCGGCGTTAGACGCTGAATCTTTGGTGCCGGAGGAATTCGGACGTTCAGTGAAGCTCATGAATTTCGCTCGGGACTCGCAAGAAAAGGCGGATATTCCGCAAAGTGCTGAGTTCGCGTATCAGGCAGAATTGGTCGCGCACATCGCTATCGCGAAAGCACGGCAACACCACGCAAAGCAAAAGGTTGTCTCCATCCGAGAACAGGTATATCAACAGATCATAAAGGCATACGAGCATGAACTCGAAATCGAACGTATCCGCCAAGCGATCACCGAAGAGCAGCTTGCTCGCGCTTTGAGAGCAGGTGATGAAGGACAACAGCAGACAGAACAACTCTCAGCCGAAATCACTGATTTAAAAACAAGGCTACGTCAAGCAGAACTTCGTGCCCCCATTGCGAGTTTAGAGTTGCTCGTCAATATTACAGTAGATATCTATCCCGCCATTAAAGAGACTGCTGACTATGAACGCGTGCAGGCAGCGATTGCCTCAATCACGAACCTCATTGCGCAAAAGGCATTTCCTGATGCCGAGAACGCCACTACTGATGCACGGACACTCGTAAACGATCTGTACCAATTAGCGGTGCGAAACCGAGAAGCAGAGGTGGAGGCAAAGACGAACGCGCAGATCGCAATCGCGCAGGCGGAAGTCATCATCCAACGTGCGCAAATCCTCAACGCCAATCGGCATGCCCCGAAGCAGCTTCAAGAGGCGAGTGCGCAACTGCAACGCGCGAAACAGGCATTGGACACGAATCGGTATGAACAGGCACAACAATCCGCACAACAGGCACAGCAATCCGCTGACAAAACTGTCGCAACTGCGGAGGCAATGGAATATAGACAACGCGCACAGCAGGAATTAAATGCGCTGACCGCACGTGCCCGACGGGCTGTTGAGGGTTTAGGTGAGAAGATCTCCGCGCAGGCGAAGACGCCAGTGCCGCAGCTGGAAGCACAGCTTTATAAGCTCGCAAGTTCGGCGCATGAAAAAGCTAAAACCGCATTAGCATCTAAGGAATATAACAAGGCGATTAAAGCAGCTGCAGAGGGAGAAGATTACCTACAACGCGCCATTGCAAACGCGAAGCAGCTAACATCGGCGAAGTCGGATTTGCTGCTCACATCAAAGCAGGTCCCAAACGCTACCGTCACGGAACGGAAGGATAGCGTGCTAATCCGTATTAACGGCAATGTATTTGCCTACGGGAGTACACAGATCCAAGCAGAATTTATTGATACGTTTGCGCAGCTTGCAAAAGTCCTACGAACGGCTGGATTCAGTAAATATCCCATCCGAATTGAGGTGCACACCAGTTCTTTGGGAAATGCGAGGGTCAATCAAAATGTAAGTATGGGGCGCGCGGATTCAGTTAAGAGATACCTCACTGGAGACGGGCGGGTGGACATAGAACGGATTACCGCAGTTGGCTTAGGGGAGACCCGACCTATTGTTGAGGATGGACCGAACAAAGAAGAACAAAACCGCAGGATTGATGTTATCATCAAGACAAACTGAAGAATTGTGCAACACGTAGATCCTTATGTCGTCCATCAGATTGCGATGAATCTGTTTGGGGACAGATATATTATCATTTACGGGAATACCATTCAGTTCCACAACCACTGCTACCACGTGCGGTGTATCAACACACCCGGACACGTGCATCGAGGGGCCTACTACTTAGAGGACGCGAATACCGGCTTGGCTATGCTAAACGATGTTGATTTCGCACCCCGTGGATTTTATGGTGTAATTTTTGGGCCGCAGACCGGCGATATTATCGGTTGTGAAACAACGCCTAACCCCTAAAAGATGGTGGCAATATACAGACAGACACGCAATCTATCAAGCATATGAATTACACCGACAACATGGCATCAACACAGCAAGAGACTATCCTTATTTTGGATTTTGGTTCGCAATACACGCAGCTGATTGCCCGGCGCGTCCGAGAGCAGAACGTCTATTGCGAAATTCATCCATATACGCTAAGACTGCCCGAAATAGAAGCCATCGCCCCGAAGGGGATCATTCTCAGTGGCGGACCCGCAAGCGTTTATGAAGTGGACGCCCCGAAAATCGATGCGAAACTCTTTGACATTGGGATACCTGTATTAGGCATCTGCTACGGCATGCAACTCATGGCAGCACTATTAGCGGGCGGGAAGGTACACCCAGCCACTGAGCGGGAATACGGACACGCACCACTTCAAGTGCTCAGTAAAACAGATCCGCTTTTTGAAGGACTCTCCTCCTGCTTTTCTGCTTGGATGAGCCACGGTGATCGGATTGAGGCAGCCCCGATCGGTTTCCAAACAATTGCACAGACGGAGAACGCACCTATCGCCGCTATGGTGGATACCGAGCGCGCGTTTTACGGTTTACAATTCCACCCGGAGGTCGAGCATACACAAGATGCTGACCGGATTTTGGCGAACTTCACGAGGGAGATATGTGGATGCCGCAACACTTGGACGATGCGTGCTTTCATCGCACGCGCGACAGCACAAATACAGGAACAGATCGGTGGTGAACGCGTCCTCTGTGCAGTCAGCGGCGGCATCGATTCAATGGTGCTGGCGACGCTACTCCATCAGGCGATAGGCGACGCACTCGTATCTGTCTTTGTGGATAATGGGCTCCTCCGGAAAAACGAAGTCGCCGAGGTCATTGAAACTTGCAAACAGATCGGCATTCCCCTTGTTGCTGTTGATGCAGTAAAGCCGTTTCTCGATGGATTGGCAGGGGTCATAGACCCGGAGCAGAAGCGAAAGGTCATCGGGGCACAGTTCATTGAAACCTTCAAGGGATCGGTGGCAGAGATGGCGCATAACTTTCGCTTTCTTGCACAAGGAACACTCTATCCTGATGTCATAGAAAGCGTTTCTGTGAAGGGACCATCTGCTACGATTAAGACGCACCATAACGTTGGCGGGCTGCCATCCGATATGCCGTTTGAATTGCTTGAACCGTTCAGGGAACTTTTTAAGGATGAGGTGCGGGCAGTCGGGGCAGAACTAAATGTTCCATCACATGTCCTTGGACGACACCCGTTTCCTGGACCTGGACTCGCTGTCCGAATTTTAGGTGAGGTAACCTATGAACGTTTGGAAGTACTCCGAGCAGCGGATGCGATTTTTATCTCTGAGATTAAAGCGGCAGGCTTGTACGACGAGATTTGGCAGGCGTTGGCTGTGCTTTTACCTGTCAAGAGTGTCGGGGTGATGGGAGATGCGCGTACTTACGAAAACGCCGTCGCACTCCGGGCTGTCACCAGCAGCGATGCGATGACAGCGGATTGGGCACGCATACCGCCGGATGTGCTCGCGAGAATCTCGAATAGGATCATCAATGAGGTGCAAGGCATCAACCGCGTCGTTTACGATATTAGTTCAAAACCGCCAAGCACCATTGAGTGGGAATAGTTGTCGGTTTTCAGTTTTCGGTCCTCAGTTAAAGAGAAGTTTGATTCACTAGAGCACCTCTTAACTGATAACTGATAACTGACAACTGAAAACTAATAGACTTGTGATGCCGCATGAACCGCTGTACCGGTTTCCACGTTATGCCCAAACTCGATCAGCAGTTTCTCTAATGCGTTGAGGACAAGCATGACATTCCGTTCGTTAGCAGATTCACCCATCAGCCCAATTCGCCATGCCTTTTCAGCAAAGATACCGAAACCGGCACCTATCTCTATCCCGTAGTCTGTAATTAGACGTTTCCGAATGGTTGTATCATCAATGCCTTCAGGGATACGCAGCGTGGTTAGCATGGGTGCGCGGTAACCGTCCTCGGCTGCAGGCTGCAATCCGATCGCTTTTGCGCCTGCAAGAAGCGCGCGAGCGTTAAGTTCATGCCGTTCATAGCGGGCAGCTAATCCCTCTTCTAAGACAACACGCAGTGCTTCGCGTAACGCATAAATCATTGACATCGAAACGGTGTGATGATAACTCCGCTTCTCACCGTGCCAATAGTTTTCAAGGAGCGTCATATCAAGATAAAAACTCTGGATGGGTGTTTTTCGGTTCCGAATCACGTCAACGGCGCGTTCACTGAAACTGATAGGTGAGAGTCCGGGCGGACCGGCGAGGCATTTCTGTGTGCAGCTGTAGGCGATATCAATGCCGCGTGCATCCATGTCCACGGGTTGTCCACCGAGGGAGGTTACGCAGTCGGCGAGAAAGAGCGCGTTACTGCTGTGTGCGATCTCGATCGCATCTGCCAAGGGTTGAAGGATACCGGTAGAGGTCTCTGCATGCACCAATGCAACCAGTTTCGGTGCAGAAACCTTGGCGACGGCTTCGGCAATCTTTTCGGCACGGATGTGTGTGCCCCACTCTGCTTCTACCGTTGTAACGACACCACCGCACCGTGTGGCGATATTGGCGATTCTCTCGCCAAAGTAGCCGTTGATACCCACAACGACCCCATCACCGGGTTCAATAACGTTGGTAAGTGCTGCTTCCATACCAGCGGTACCAGTCCCAGAGACGGGCAAAGTCAATCTGTTTTTGGTTCCAAAGACTTGGCGAAGCAGTGCCACCGTGTCGTCCATCACTTCTACAAATTTGGTATCTAAGTACCCCAACATCGGGGTTGTCATTGCTTTAAGAACCCGCGCATTGACATCACTCGGTCCGGGACCGAGTAGCACGCGCGGTGGCACTATTAATTCATCATACACTGTTTTAAAGGTTCCTCAGACATCGTCTAAATCGCGAATTTTCGGAGTTAGAGGTTTCAGGGTTAAGGGGAGTTCATAAGATAAGAAGGGAGGATGCCTGACGGCATCCTCCTTTGATAAAAGAGCCACACTCAGGAGAGCGAGACTGCAAGAAACCGGAAACTCTGGCGATTACTCGCCACCGCCAGAGCGGTCAGCGCCCTCGCGAATTTCCAGATTATTTGCTCGCATGTAGTTCAGGATTATCTGGACCTGGTTCTGAGCATACGAGAGTGCACTGTTAACTTTTGGATCGGCGGGCGGGATAACCTCGTATTTTGCCCACAGACGGTTGAAGTGTTCCAGAGCGTCGTTGAAATACGCATCATCGCCATCTGCCAATACCATATACGCTTCACCGATCTGCACGAGACCAAGGTCCGCATATTTGCTGGTCGGATAGGCTTCAAGAATCTTCTTGAATGCGGCGACAGTGGCTTCAATCTGCGTTTTCTGTTCATCACCCCTCGCAAGTTTCGCCTGATTCAGCAGCTGATTTGCTACGTCGTATTCGTAGTAGGCAAGCGCATTAGCGGTATCGTTGAGATAGCCTTGCCCTGTCGATTTCGATTCAGCACCGATGCCCGGCGTATTGATCGCTTTCTGGTAGTGCTCAATCGCCTGTTGATAGAGGCCAATGCGTTCCGATTGTTCAATGCTTTCTTCCGAACCGGCGTTGAAGTACTTGTTACCGATATTGATAAGCGCGTCGGCAGTGTACTTGCTATTCGGATACTCCGCAGCGAGTGATTCGTTGGCGGCGAACAGTCGATCATACCAACGCTGCTGCGCATCGGTATCGCCTGCATCTTCGGCGGCTTCACTGAGCAGCTGCGCACACGTTGAGATCGCATACAAAGATTCAGGCGCGCTCGTGTGGTTTTTGTCCACTTGGCGAACCTTCTCGTATTCTGCAATGGCGTTCTCAAATTGTTGCGAAGCGAAGTAGGATTCACCGACGTGATATTGCCAGTAAGCTGCATCTTTAGCGTTCGGATAGCGGCGCACCATATCACGGAACACGTCTGCAGAGGCAACGAAATAATTGACCGCTTTCTCAGACATCTCGCCGTCCATACCTACCTGCATCCGTCCCAACTCGAAGTTCGCGGCGGCGAGGTAGTTCAGAGAGGTCTCTGTGTTTTTACTGAGCGAATCCGATTTCGGGAACAAGCCTTTATCAACGTAACTGACAAACGTTGTTAACGGTGCCAGTGCACTCACCAAGTCTTCTGGAAGTTTCACGCCGATACCGACAGAGTAAGAAATCTGACCGGCTTGGAACAACGAGTTCTGCACATACGGAATCACCGTCTTCGTATCCGCTTTTTCAACCGGTGCTGCGATTGTATTCACTTCAAAGAAGGTACTTGCAGCTTGGCGGCTCTTATCAATATAGGGCTGTAGGTCGGTTCCGGTTTCGGTAGAGAAGAGGGATCGCGCTTTGTCGGAATAGAGGAAACCGAGGTTATATTGCGCGGCGGCTTTTTCTGCGACACTCGCGTTCGGGTTCGACTTCGTCCGATTAAGAGCTTCCACCGCTTCGGTGATGGCTTCGTCCAAGCGTCCCAATTCAACATAAAGCGTTGAGCGACGGATCCCAGCATCAGCGACCATCGAGGCAATATTCGCATTTTCTGAACCGCTGTGCTCACCGATGAGGGTTTGGAAGGTTTCCAACGCTTTATCGGCCTCTTTCAGTTTGTCCTGATAAATCAGACCCATCCGGTAATAGGATTGCGCTTTTGTGATTGGATCCGTGACCAATTCAATAGCGTTCTGGTAGTTCATCAACGCTTCCTGATTTGCTTGGAGTTGTTCCTCTTGCGTGAATGCCATTGCGAAGTAGGAACGCCCCTTCAGGTCAACGTCTTCAGAGTTTTCAATAATATACTGATACTCTTGCACCGCTGCGGCGTATTCGCCAAGAGTGCCATTGAGTTCAGCGAGCCGTGAGTGTGCTTGGAAAACAAGCGTCTTCCGCGCTTCGTCCTCGGTCTTACCTTCCTGCGCCGTAACTCGGCGGAACGCATCCGCTGCACCTTTGGAGTCCTCTAACCCTAACAAGGCTAAACCGGCAGTGTAATTAGCACTGATCAGGTTGTTCGCTTCGTTCGTCAGGGTCGGCACTTTTTCAGCGGCACTAACGGCGTTCTGGAGGCTCAGTTTCTTGCTACCCGCATCTGTCGCCTCTTGTGCGATTTGATAGTAACACACCGCTGCTTGGTATTGTGCGTTCGGTGCCAATTCGCTATTGGGGAAGGTTTGCACAAAGAAGAGATACTCCGCGAGTGCTTCGTCGTAGCGTTTTTCACCGTAGTAGGTGTGCCCAATCTTCAATTGTGAACGGCTGCGTACCTCTTCCGATGCGCCGGTGTTGTCAACAATCCGCTTCAGAGAAGACACGAGCATAGCAAGGTCAACCTCTCCGCCTGTGTTTTCAATCGCAGTCGCTTTAATCAATTCAATTTGGCCGAGTGCTTTAAGAGCCTGTTCATCGTCGCTCGAACCAAACTTGTCGTGCGCTTCGTCAACAAGCGCGAGAATGAGGGTCCATTTTTCCGTATCATTCTGATTTTGTGCGGCATCACGATAGGCAAGAGCCAAGCCGTAGTAAGCCTCAACGGTATTGGGGCTATCAGGATAGTCCGCAATCACGCCTTTGAAAGCCGTTTCGGAGGCTGCCAAGAATTCCGGGTTTTCGGAAGCCACTTGATAGTAGCAGAGCCCGACGAGATAGAGCGCATCGTCAGCATATTCACCAGTCGGATTGCCATCAACCACAGCTTGATATTGGACAGCCGCTTCTTCAAACTGTTCCTCTGCACGGAGCAGGTCTGCGAGTTTAAGCTCTGCTAACGAGCGATTGTCAGCACTAGCGAGCTTATCTAAAATGCTGTTGTAGTAGTTAATCGCGCCCTCTTTATCGCCTTCTTTGACGTGGCTGTTCGCGACAAGGAGCAGTGCGCGTTCGTAGTATTCGCTCGTTTCAGGTATGGAGGCATACCGATCACGGGCTTGCGTCCAGTCACCGAGCATCTCGTGTGAGAGTGCTTCGTTCATCAGACATGCTTCTATCTGCGCGCCCCGTTCACTGAAATCGTCATAACGTTCCTCAGCGACACCGGGGAGGAAGGCATCATCGTTAAACGTGGTGACCGCTTGTTGATAGGATGCCACAGACTTCTGGAGATATTCTTGATTGAAGCCTTCACCGGCATCACCTTCCTGATACTCTTCAGGTTTGGCGGCTTCATAGTAGGATCGACCTTCAAAGAATTTACCCATCAACTTGACAAGATGGAACTTCGGTAGATCACGGTACTCCCACAACTTGGCGTATTCGCCCGCGGCTTCAAGGTACTGTTTGAATTCCGTCCGTTTGATGTCAGCGAACCGGAGTTGTACCTCTGCGGCGAGGATGTCGAACTCATTATCGTCTTTGTTCTTTTCGATGAACTCGCGTGCCACCGTTTCGAGTTCTTCCTGCCGTTCCAAGTCGTTAAGTGCCCAAATTGCGCCATAGAGCGCGTGGGGTGCGACGGGGTCTTGCGGGTAGTCATCAATGGTTTTCTGATACCACTGCAAGGCGAGTTCGAGTGTCGCTGTGCCGGCTTCCATCTCTCCAGCTTTCCGCTGATCGCTACCGAGTTTGTAGTACGCCTCACCAATCTGGTAGGAACAGTAGGGGATGAAGTCCCCCTCTTCTTGGTGTTCGTTGATGACGCGCTCGTAAGCGACAGTTGCCTCGCTCCAATTTTCTAAACGGTAGTAACTGTCAGCGATACCGAGTTTCGCTTCAGCAATGAAATCGCTTTCCGGGTATTGTTCAAGGAGCGTATTATACGAAACGATCGCGTTTTCGTAGTCACCCTGATCGGAGTAAGTCCGACCGATGGCAGACTGAATTTCCGATTGGAGTCCGCGATCGGCAGTGTTTTGGAGTGCCAGCTCGTAGTTGACGCGTGCATTATCATAGTCTTTTTGACGGGCGTAAATCGCGCCTTGGTCAAAGTACGCTGCTGTGACGTATTGGCTCTCTGGGAACTGCGTGATGAAATTGGTATACCGACCAATCGCCTCATCATCCCGACTGAGTTGGTTCAAGCTATAAGCGGCTTTATACATCGCTTCGGCTTGCAGGTCGGCGTAGTTCTTGAATTCCTCAGTCGCGATCTTATCGAATTCCTGATAAGCCTGTTCATAGTTGGACTCATTGAGGAACGACTGTGCGATGAGGTGCTGCGCGTCGTCCTTAAAATCCGAATTCGGGAAGCCGTCAAGCACGGCTTTGAATGCCTGGCGCGAGTCTTCGTAGTTCTGCAGTTTATAGTTGAGCTGCCCGATAGCATACCAAGCGTTCTCAACGAAGAGACTGTTGGGGAAGTTCTCAATCAGCTGCGTGAACTTCGGTTCAGCCAATTCAAACTGCTCTGTCCGATAGAGGATGTGTCCCCAGAGATAGGTTAACCCCTCTTGGTGTTTCGGGATCGTTGCTATCGGTGCAACTTTTTCAATATACTCAATCGCAGTATCGTAGTGATTGACATCGCCAGACTGTTCAGCGAGGCGTGAGTAACTGACTGCGATTTTATAATTGGCGAGCGTGGGAAAATCCTTATCAATAACTTCGGTTTTCACACCACGCTTCGTAGATTCCTCAAGTGCCTCGGTATACTTGGCAATTGCCCCTTCATAATCCGCTTGTCCATACAAGTCTTCAGCGTCATTGTAAAGCTGCTCAACCTTTTTGGAACTGCCCATCATGAATGGTGAAAGGAGCGCAACCACTAAGGCGAGACCACCAATAATGCCCAAAATCCTTGGGTTCATTATATATTCTCCTTGTTTACGTAGCACCCAGAAAACGCGCTACGAGATTAAATGATTAGATACTTAGTTAATTTCAAATGTTCTGTAAAATAGCTTTCAGCTGTCGGCTTTCAGCCTTCAGCAAGAGACATCTGGTTCTTCGTAAGTCTCTTAACTGACCGCTGATAGCTGACGGCTGGCCGTTAATTCCTACAACTCTATTGGATCGTAAACCGCTGCGACAGATAACATCTCCAGCGGCACATCTAACAATTTTTGTGAAATTTGTGAAAAACCTTTGGATTCATTCCGTTTCCGTTCATACTGCTGAAGCGCGTGTTGTCTTGTGTTGATACCTCGCAACAATAGCAGGGCATACCTACCCTCAGTCAACACATCTCGGCTCGTCAGACGTGCCCAGATAGCACCTTGCGCAGGAAATTCAGCATAAGCGAGCAATTCCGAATCGATGTCCAAGGCGACGCTCGGAACCGCATCCGAACTATTCTGACTGAGTTTAGCGAAGATATATCCATCTACCATCGGTTCATCAGTGAATTTCCAGGCCTCGGAGCTGGAATCTACAGCAGGTGTCTCCGTTGTGCGTTCACTATTCACGTTTCGGCGCATGCCGACGGAGTGCGTCGTAGTCTTATCCTGCTGGATGGCAAGTGTGCCGGCAAGCTGTACGGAAGCGGATGGCAAGCGGACATGTTCTCCGTTATCTTGCAGCGAGACTTGTGTTAAAAGGAACGGTACCGCAATCAACATCGTCATCGCTAATGCGAGAACGTAATACGGTAGAGCGTGTCGTCCGATGGAGATAAATCTGCTCGGACGGAAACGATCCGTGTATCGGTACACCTGTGTCTGCAGCTGCCATCCGAGACGCGTCGCTGCTGCAGCGAACCGTTGATGCGGCGCAGTCGGCGCACTCTGTTCGATACGTTGCTGGAGTTGCGTTGTAAACTGAGCATAATAGGCATCGGATGCCTCTGGTTCAACATAGAAGTTCTTCAGGAGGTGCCGCGTCTTTTTCAGGTCGGCGACCTCTCGTTGACACGATTGACAGGAACGGATGTGCGATGCGACAGCAGAGGTCTGCCGTTCGGATAGCGTTCCATCTATATAGTCAGAGACAAGGTGTTCTATTTTCTGACACTTCGTTCTCATTGATATTCTCCACGACATTGCGTGCATCTAATTAATTATTGGCAGTGTTTGAAATACTTTCAGCGGTGTCCAACTGAAACTGTGGTGCTAAATCGCACTCGCTTCCATGTAGGGTTTGAGTAAAGTTCGGAGCTTCTTGCGTGCATAGTGCAACCGAGAACGGACTGTCCCCTCGGAGCAGTTAAGGATTGAAGCGATCTCGGCGTGCGTTAACCCCTCAAATTCATGGAGGATCACCACTGTCCGATGCTTAAGCGGCAAACTGTTGACTGCCTCTGTGACGTATTGCCGGAGTTCTGCTTTTTCTGCTTGTGCGTGCGGGTCATTTGCAAGCTGCGCCCGGTAGCGGGTAGACACCTCGTATTCCGCTTCTGGCGTTCTCTCAATTGTGGTTTCGCGCTGCCGTTCTCTACGCCCGACGAAATTGAGTGCCTCGTTCACGGCTATCCGGTAGAGCCATGTCTCAAAGGCGGCATCTCTCCGGAACGTGTGAATTGAGCGGTAAACCTTAATAAAGGTCTCCTGCATCACATCGTCAGCATCAGCATGGTTCTTGGTAATCTGCACGGCGAGGCGGTACACCATCCGTTTATATCTTTCCACCAATGGTGCTAAGGCTGTCTCGTCGCCTTCACAGAGATCGGCAATGAGCAAAGTTTCCGTTCTATCCACCGAACTTTCTCCTCAAGATTTCTAACTGATTCGTCAGGTTAGACAACATTTTTTCAAAAACCGTTCAAAAAAAATAGTTTTTAGTACTCAGTTTTCAGTTTTCAGTACGGCGACTGCGTCGCTTTTCAGTTTTCAGTACTCAGTTAATTGTCTACTTCGTTATCCACTAAGTTGGTAGGTGCGGTTTCTAACCGCACCATAGGTGTCAATTTAGCGATATTTTTCGCAGCATTTTGGGAACTCATAAAATAAACATGCCGTCCTTACAGGGCTTGATATGTTCCTCAATGCCTTTCTATAAACATTCCGTCCCTCTGGGACTAAAGAGGTGGCTCGCGGTATACAAGATTTCTGTTAAAATCCGGTGCGGTTGGGAAACCGCACCTACCGGGCCAGGGCATTCAGCGCGTCAATTATTTCTTAAATTGACATGTATGGTGCGGTTTTGCGGCGTACGCGCCCAAATGCGATCTGCATTCTAACCACACCGATGTTTATTAGGATCAGGCTGCATAATATTTTGACAAATGCGCTTCCACTGCATTATAGCATTAATACAGAAATTGTGTAAAGAGAAAAATATGGCGATCAGCCGTCAGCAAATTGGCTATCAGTTTCTATCAGCCGTCAGTCGTCGGCAGTCGGTTTCCATCAGAAACCCCATCGCCGCCACTCTCTTTGCTGGCGAGATTCTCTAACTTCGCCAATGTTGTTATACCATTTCTAAAATTTTATATTACATTAGCAGCGTTTATGAGGGCGGTGCTGACAACAGAACAAAAAAGTAGACACAACAGAAAACAACAGAAATTTCGGCTATCCCGAAATTGGCAGATAAGTCAAGCGGCAACAGGTCTGAGAGGCAATTTCAGGAAGTTTCATAGCGGTCAAATTTCTGTTGTAAAATGACGGGTCGTACCATTCTCAAAGTTTATATTATACCAAATCTGAAAAATAAATTCGCATTTCAGAGATTTTGAAACTCTATGAGGTTTCCGCATGTAATACCCCATTAACGTGATTAGAAGTTTTTTGATCAAGTCAGCGTTGCGAGGCACAGGGACCTCGCGCTACAAATGGGGTTAATTTGGTATAAGAGGTGCCATAATGCACGTCGCATTTGGTCGCGTACGCCGCAGAATTGCGCCACTACGAACCGGTTTTCGTTAATGAGAAACGGTTATTCAGAAATGGTATTATACCCCATTAACGTGATTAGAAGTTTTTTGATCAAGTCAGCGTTGCGAGGCACAGGGACCTCGCGCTACAAATGGGGTTAATTTGGTATTAGAATCAGGATTTTCAGGATTCAAGGATTTGCAGGATGAGAGAGGCTACAGACTTGACACACGGAAATCTTTGCATGCTGATGGCTGATGGTTTCTGACAGCTGACTGCCATCCCACAAAAAAAGGGCAGCGCATTAAAAATACGCTGCCCTTTTTGTCGAAATAGCCTCGAATTTACTCTTTACCCTTGGTTGTAAAGGTTACACTAACTTCAGTCTCGTTACCGGCAGCGTCAGCAACTTTACCTGCGATAACATAGGTAGTCTCGTTGCCAATCTCTTTGCCCTTGACGAGATCGAGTGTGCCTGTGGTACCTTCAACTTTGCCGAGCCAACCGACATCGTCGCCGCCTTCAGTCTGCAGGGCGATATTACCGGAGACATCTTCACTGAAGGTAATTTCGATCGTCCCGTCACTATTGATCCCTTCGGGATCAACATCTTCGTCGCCGTCTGAGACGGTTCCGCCAGTGACGGTCGGAGCTGTGTTATCGGCGGCAGCAACGGTGTAGCTAAGCGAAGTGCTACCGTCGCCATTTGTCCAGCTGATAGCGAGCGTGAGCGCACCTTCTGGGAACGGACCCGCGACTGTCCGAGTTTTACCGGAACCTGCGACGGTTCCTCCACTCGACGTTACGTCGCCGGGATCGCTGCTAAAGGTAAGTGTAATGGTAGCGTTCGCAGCAATCGTTTCACCGCCCGCCGGGGCTGCCGATGAGAATTCAGCTGCTGCAACTTCGTCGTCTTCTTCCTCACCGCCGCCACAACCGACTATGAGCGAGAGAGCAAACAAGGCTGCCAATACTAAAGCGAAGATTCTAAACATTTTTGCCATTAGAGTTAACTCCTTAAAAAATTGTAAATTTATCAAAATACACCCTTCGGAGAGGGCGTCCTAAAACTTTCGGTCCTTTCCCATAGACACTTAGGAAATTGTATCCTTGGGAAATTCTTGGTTCCGCTGCCAGTGCTGATTGTACAATTCAACACCGAATGGAACCCACGATCATATTCTCGTTAAGTCGAGTAACGTAGGGCTATTTCGTTTGTTGTTCTCTCCGCAGTGCGCAAAGAACAAACCGACACGTTGAGAACAGAATTTCGCGAGGACAGTCAACTGTAAAAAGATTCCATTGGCATGTTAAATGCCTCGCCCGAAAGTCAATATCTAAACGAGTACCTTAAAGTTTAGCAAAAATTGCAAACTTTGTAAAGGTAAAATACGGATTTTCCGAAATTATACGAAAATTAGTCTCTTCTGTCAAGAAAAAACTTCATTATTACGCAAATTTTACCTTAAATTTAAACGTTGTCAAGAAAAAAGATACACGTCTTGGGGTTTTCATACCTTTCCACAGACAGACTAGGGGGCTATATATACCTTTATCAATCCACTCACATTATTTGAGTGCTTATTGGCACTAACGCCTTGCTCAGTCTGATCTTGTAGTTGAGAACTGTGTTTTATCAAAGTCCTATTTTTGACTACTGAGGGTCACTCGAACTTAACACCATCCGCCGAGCCTACATCCTAACCTAAAGGATCGGGTTTGACTCGGAAAATTTCGATAACAATCAAGCTTAAGGACGTATATAGTATACCACAAATCACGAAAAAAAGCAATAAATTTTTTATGTAGTTATCAGTACTCAGTACTCAGTTAAAGAGAGTTTGATTCACCAGAAGCACCTCTTAACTGAAAACCGACAACTGATAACTGACAACTGATAACTGACAACTACTCCGCCTCAAACAGCCCCATCTGTTCACTTGCAGTGCTGCTTGCGTACGTCTCAAGACGTTCGGGGTGTGTCAGCACATCAACGACCTTATCAACTTCAGTCGGTGCGAACGGAAACGCGCCAGTCCTGATCAGTTCGCGTGGTCCCTCGCTCAGCGGGTGCCGTGTCTCCCACCGACAGGCAAGCACCGCTCTGTCTTGACGCTGGGCATATCGCGCCGTATGCATCGCACCGCCAGTTTTCGGTGCCTCAACGACGATTGTCGCCACAGAAAGCCCACTAATAATACGGTTCCGCTGAATCAGATTGCCCGGCGACGGTGTTGTCGGGAACGGGTGTTCCGAAAACAGGCAACCGTGCTCATAGACCTTCATCGCGAGTGGGATTGTTCCGCGCCGGATAGATCGCGGATAAATCTGTGCCGACGACCCCGATAGTTTTTCCCATTCCCGCAAGCGCGCCGGAATGCGCATACGTATCAATACCGGTAGCGAGTCCACTGACAACTGTAAACCCAGCGAGTACCAGCTGCGTCGCCAGCGAGAGCGTCAACTGAATGCCTTCTATACTCGGCTCCTTGTTCCCGACAATCGCCACGCAGCGTTCGTCGAGTTCGGTTAATGTGCCGACACTGCACAGGATTCCGGGCGCGTCGGGGAGATGCTTCAGCTGTGACGGATAGATGGCATCTTCAGGACACATCACCCGGACTTCTTGATCTCTGAGTGCGTTGAGTCTTTCGCGGAACGTTGGGAAATTGCCTGATACGGTGAGTATCCGCGATGCGAGCACCGGGTTGAAGGAGGGTAACCGTGCGATTTCTGGGAGTTCTGCTTCAAAGATCGCCTGCGCGCTCCCGAAACGTGTTATCAACCGTCTGATCCGCACACTGCCGAGCCCTTCAACAGAGGCGAGTGCTAACCAGTATTCGAGAGGCGTTTTTTCTTGTGAGTCTGTCATGTTTATATAGAGGTATATAAGCGAGGGTACATGAGGTTTAAAAAAAAAAAACCCTCCACCCCTTCTCGTGTAGTAGGTGGTCCTGTGCTCCCGTCTCTCTCTCCTCCCTACTCAACAATCATACTTCTCCCTCTCTCCCAGCAAATACCTCTCATCTCTCCTCCAAATACTCTCTAACCCTTTCCCTCACTACCCGCCCCCCTCACATACACCTCTCTCAACTCTAACTCTCTCTCTTGTCTCACTCTCACCTCACACTCCTCCTCCTCTCTTTCTCTCTCGTGTGGGTGGCCTCAATCGAGGACACAAGGCCAAATAGACCTGTCAACTCCCAGGAACCGAGAAACTCCACTCGCAGTAACTAAGCACTTAGGGCAAGACGACCCGCCACAGCAGGCCTGAGCTTATAGGCCGAAACAATACAATGCCGCACCCAGTCCGGCGTGGGTATCTGAAGGGACAGCAGATGTAAACGACGAGGCTCACACGGCCGAATAACAGGCCCCAACCCACGAGAGCGTCGAACACGCCGCCAAAAACACAACCACCAACCATAGGCGCGCAGCAGATATTGGCCGG
>CASHTH010002106.1:0-19536 GCA_030341885.1 Geodia barretti
GGTAGCTTGACGTTGAATACGTTCAAGTGCAGAAATATCCTTTAGAAGGTTGGGTCTCCAAATCTGTGAAGTATAAGTTAGCTGAGAGCGGACGAGAGAGAGATAGAGTTTCTTCTTGGATGAGAGAGGTAACCTGGATGAGAATGAGACCTAGAATTTTGTAGGCTCGAGAGGATATAAATTTAAGGTGGTGGCACCATTTAAGATCACAGGACATTAGGATGCCGAGGTCACGATGGCAGTCAACGACTTGGATTGGCATGCTGTTAAAGGAGTAATCAAATATATAGGATGCGAGGTGAACTGAGGCAGAATCTGAGTAGCTATATAGCACACATTTCCTTTCGTTGAACTGGAGGTTCCACTGTGGCTCCAATTAGATAAACAGAGGAGGTCTTCTTGGAGTAAATGACAATCAGTTAGAGAGGAAATTTTCTTCAGGCATTTTGTGTCATCCGCAAAGAAAAAACATTTGAGGATTTAGGGAGATCATTAACAAAAATCTAGAAGAGAAGAGGGCCGAGAATACTGCCTTGAGGCACACCAGAAATTACCGGAAGAGGGTCAGAGATACAGTAATTGAGTTTCACATGTTGGGATCAATGTGAAAGGTAAGCCTTGAACCACCTCCAAAGATTACCAGTTATTCTGAAAGTCCAGAACTTAGCTAGCAGTTCATTGTGAGAAACGCTGTCAAAAGCTTTTTTGAAGTCGAGGTATACGACATCAGCTTGACAGTTTGAGTTTAAAGAATCGTGGATGGAATAGAGGAAAATCAGTAGTTGCTGAGTTGTGGAATAATTAGGGCGGAACCCAAACTGCGATGACGAAATTGAGGCAGAAACAAAGTGGATTATTTTGTCATGGATAAGTTTTTCCAGAAGTTTTAAAACAGAACATAGAAGGGAGATTGGACGGTAGTTACGAACAGATGATTTGTCACCAGACTTGAAGACTGGAATGATAACGTGTGAACGCCATTCTGCAGGAATGTTGGAGTGGGAAAGGCTAAGTAGGAATAGGTGATGGAGAGGTTTATAGAGAGCAAGTGCACAGTGATGAAGAACATTAGGACCGATACCATTTCATGAAGAGAATCGAACCCTAGCCCTTGCCCTAGGCCTAGCCCCTACCCTATTCCTTGACCAGTCCACCATTTCGAACTGGCTGCTTGGCTGGGAAATTTTATATATCATATAAGTCCTTCACTTTTATTACTACACCTATCCACTGCACTACTCAATTATATATGGCATAATCCCAACACTGGTTATTTTGAAGAAGTAACCCAATTGTTGGGTGAACTGGTTATAGCTGGAACATGTGGTGCTGGGCAGGCAAGCTTCACTGGCTTTGAGAGTGCCGACTCCAAACTGTTGGAAAGAGCACATGGCAAGAATAGAGGCTGTGGAGCAGTGAGCATCTTATAGAAGTAATCCCTGGATGTCTTTCCAGAATATTTTGTGACAAGAAAGATGATGAGAAGTGGCTATCGATCATTGATTGTTGGCGTCTATCTACCATGCGCTGACCTACCTGACCTAGGGATGGACTACTAGACATGGTTTAACGAGAGAGAGAGAGAGAGAGAGAGAGAGAGAGAGAGAGAGAGAGAGAGATCTCGGACTCTGCCAACTTTGGTCCAGTGGTAGTGATTGCAAGTAACTTCAATGGCCACCTCGATCACATGTGGGGTCCTCGCGCTCCTAACACTGTTAACAGTCAGGGAATTTTGCTAGGAGACCTGCTCAATAGATGTGACCTCCATGCCTCATCATTGAGTAACACTGCATGTGGTCCCGAGTACACTTTCCATTCCGGAGATAAGTTCATCACCATTGACTAACACCTTGACGAATGTAAACCTCCTCTTGCAGCGACCACTGCTGGACTCATGAGGATTAAGCGTTGAACCGGTCTGACCACCTCCCATCTAATTATCAAGCTGTCCTGTGGTGTTGCTACACTGGCAGGCTCAACATTTGAACTTGAACAGAATTGATTGGGCTAAAGCTGAGCACTTATGTTGTTTCAGGGGGGACAGCCTCTGCCCTTTCATTGGCAAACCACGCTGTGATGCTGAGCAACTAGATGATATAAGATTAAGCATGTAGCGACACTGATCAAGGAGGCAGCAGAGTCCTTTCTACCACACTCTGAATATAAGAAAGTGAGTCGTTTCAAGGATAGCACTTTGTCTACGTTATGTGCCCAGAGCAAGGCTGCGTGGGAGGTATGGAAAGATGGGGGCAGGCCAAAATGAGGGGCTGCTGTATGTTTCATGTTGCCACGAGAAAGGAAAAAAATTCAATGTAAGGGTGTGTGGTGGTGGCAAACTAGTATCCAATCCAACCCAACCCCATGAGGCTTGGACCTCACATTTCCAGAAACTTGCTCAACCTGCAGATTCATATGCATGAAGGCCTGCAAGAGCTGCAGCTGAAATTAGCTGGCTACATTGGCATCTGAATTCCATCAGAAAGAGGAGCTTTTTCTCGACATACCATTCACTATTAATTGTAGAAGTCAAATGCACATTGCAACAGAAAATGAAGCTGAGGAACAGCCTGACAACTGGATCACCTGTGTTATGGTGGTTCCATCGTCATCTTATGGCTATCCCAAACATAAGAAACTAAGGTATTGTCATGGGATTGAAACAAGTGTCCTTTGAAGAGAGGTCGTCCCTATCTCAGAGGGTCCTTTATCGAAGGTTGCACTGTATGTAGCTAACAAAAGGTGACATGCACCAGCTCACGAGGAATGTAGTTTTAAACATCATTGCCGGACGGCACACCAGGGACATGTCGTTCTTTTAGAGCTTGAGTCCACTGATCCTGCGCTAAGGACAACAGCGCATGCATGTCACCTTGTGTAAGCTACATACAGTGGAATTCTTTCATATGAGGAGTTTGATGAACAACAGCACATCATTTAAATACCTTTTGAAAGATGTGATGAGTGAGTTTGTTTTTACTGCCACTTGTATGTTTTGTATCATAATAATGACAAACATGCACTTCGAGGTTTGTGTAAAACATTGTGTGTAAAGTTTACAGTCGTCTCTCCTGTTTTTGAAGTCTTGTGTACAGATACAGATGATAGCTACTGCATTTTCTAAATTCAGCAGTTGGCTCAAAGTCCCTTTCTATGCCATGGATTACTCATGCAAGACTATACCCATGGTCATTGAAACTGCACTCACGCTTGTTACTACCTAATCATGCTTGCATTGACTTATGAGGGGTATTATAATGGTCCAAGTAGAATGCGAATCCAGCACATTTAATGGAATATATATATATCTACCTACTTTTGGGAGCTCCTACTGACTGCAACTGAATACATTTCACTGTGCTTTTATCCAGAGTGTTTGCGAGAGTGTTAAAATTAATCTTTGGTGTTATTATAATGAGCTCTGATATACCATAGACGTTTGTTCAGAATTACTAGGCTAGGCTTCTTGAACTGTCTCTCGGAATTGAAACTGGGAAGCTGGAAGATAGGGCTGGAAACACCAGAGGGTGAAGGTGGAGGTATATTGGAGTTCAACGATGGCTGACATCCAAAACACTTAAGCAGCCAACGGACACATATAATATGAGTCCAGAGCCTCCATAAGTCCATAAAAATTAATACAGGGGTCATAATACTAGGCGTTAATGCTTTATACATGATATTCTACATTTAAAGAGATACCCTTGGCGTCAAAAGGGTTATAAGCATCGTGAGGTCCCCCAAGCTACACTCTCTAACAGCAAAAAGTGTACACCTAGATATTAGCGGTAAAGACACCTCTATGCTACAAATGGTAAACTATTCAAATTAGGCTGGGGTAGCTATATATACACATTGGGTTTTCAGTCTCAACATGCATAGGAGGAGACAGAAAAGGAAGACAATAACAATGTGAAACTTGGCAATGTATTATTGTTGCAATACAGTTCAGCATTAATAAATTATAAACACACTGTTCAAAAAATAAGTGTCCACTACGTGCTAACATTCAGGAGCTACCGGAGGGACCTGCAAAAAAGGCAGAGTAATTATGCTGTAATTGTAAAAAACCTGCTGAAATTACCGTCATAGTTGCTCTTTGCCCATTACAGTTGATGGCTTCAACAGTTACTGTTTCTATTTCTTCTTGTGAAACAAAACCCACATAGAATGGATCACCTGGATATTGTTCAGATCACACAAAGACCCACTAATGCTAATACAAACTGGTGCTCGTAAAAAAACTGTCTGAAGAGATCTACAGATAGCTAGAACCTCACATTCTATGGCAGGTTGGTCATTGACCGTGCAGAAGGTACCCTCGTCAAGTGCAGGAGCATAGCCATCATCAACATCAAAATGTAGCTCATTTATTTAACTAATACTTAGCTATAACCCTCACATTCTATACGAGGTTTGTCATTGACAGTGCAGAAGGTGCCTTGGTCAAGTGGCGGATCATAGCCATCATCCACAGTACACCTTACCTCCTTCCCTTCCACTGTGCAATTAATTGTGAAATTCTGCAACGCCATCACCATAGCCTCACTAGAGAACCATGCAATACATTAGGTGATGAATAATGTGTGTGATAGATACTGACTCGAATAACTCGATGAGTGACATAGCTTGTTGTCTCACAGCTGGAGTGCAAGCCTCACGATTCCTAAGAGCCAGGAACAGAATCTTGTTGGAAAAGTCTGAAACACAATTGAGCCATTACCAGATAAAACTCTTTGGAAAAAGAAAAGTGTATTTTAAATGAAAATCATTGCTATACTGTCATTTAAATGAGAAGATACTGCACCATTGGTTTCGTTGGTTTCAAAATCAAAAACACCTGGAATGGAATTAAACAGTGGCTCATTCATCAGTCTCAGTTCTTCCTCTTCCTCAGGAGTTGGAATCAGTCCCTGGGGTTCACAATCATTGTTACAATCACACCATATATAGTCATTAATTTTATATAAGGACTGAGGGACATTATTGACAGTTAATAATTTGACCAAGTCAAATCTTATACAAAGTAATAAACTTACTCGTGGATCAATAATAAACAGCTGGAAATATGCATGACTGCCAATTATTACCAGGGCACCTGTAGGAGTGATACTGCATTAAAGCATGGATTATTTTGCACCCAAGCATGGATAAAGAAATTCTGCAAAGGTGTTTAAACCAAATAAGTAGGGAAGAATTGGGCACAAAAGTACAGCATATAATAGTGCTAACAACATAGACCATTCACTAAAACTTAGTAGCTCATTACACACAGATTGTTTATTATGAGGACCCTAGTTTGATTCTCAACACCTGCAACCCATTCACTTGCTCATTTTCTCAAAATTTGTAACCAACTAAATCTGAAGGTCAGCAAAACCCTCAAAATTAAATAAGTACTGGTCACATTAACGTAAAACTCAGTATTATATATACAGTCTTTCAAACCTGGTCCAAAGAAGTGAGGATAGACCTCTTCTCTCGGACAAGTGACACGAGTAACATAGGTGTCAATTTCCCCCAGTGCATTTAACGTTTCCAGAAGTTGAACACATTCATATCTATAATGGAGAGAAAGGCACTGTATTTGACATGCCATAGAGTCAGTAAATTCTCAGGTCTCACAGTCCAGTCTCAGTGCCATCAGTGTCAGCTATCCGGATGGTACTATCAGTATAGTTTACCGACTCATTTAGGAGTACAATTCTACTAATGAAGCGAAAGTCTCCTCCAGCTTGCCTCTTCTTACGACGCCAAAGATTGTGCTGCAATGACAATAGAAAATGAGGTAGAAAAAACAACGGTTGTGCCCAATGCACATTACCTGGAAGGTTCGAGCAGGTATATACAAGTGACATGACAGAGTGTAAAGTCGGACTAAAAACAGCAAGTTTTTAATTTTTGTGTTCAATTATATCATTTTAATGTAACAACTTCTTAAATTCTGTCCTTTTTACGAACACAAACTCACAAAATTTGCAACATCTTCCCTCATCCTCAGGCCTGAAGGATATTCAGGGAAAATATCCTTGTATGTGACATCAGAGTAAGTGTCCCTCCTCCTTCTTCCACGACCTTCATCTTGGGCTACAAACAACATACAGACACCTCTAGTCTTTTTTGCAATTCAGCGGCAGTCAACACAGAATATTTGACCAACAATCTTTTCTCTCACAGACTAGCTATACATCAGCTTTAGAGTGTACCCAGGCCATTCATTTTGAGTATTTGTGTATGTGGTGGTATAACCTGGAACACTGGATGTTGCAGACACATGCAACCACAAATATCCAATGGAGTGTTCACTGCATAGCCAATTGCTATACATTGGCAGCCGAATACCATTGCAGTACTGCAATGGGATCTACTTGTGATTGGCACTACACATGTGACCCAAACATGGAAACCAGATGAACTGCTCCCTCCATTGATGACAATGCATGGGTTAATTATATACTGTTCCAGGTACCTAACGAAATACCACAGTCACACATGCTTGCTATGGTGCATTACTGTTATCTTGTGGCTGCTGTTCCCCACCGCCACTATCAGCAGAACACACAGAAGAGTTGAAATCCATTGGTGTTAAACAACCTGTGGAGATATTTAGTCATTGGTTATAAATACTATGGTATAGTATTTATGATGGTGAGTCACCTCTTCGATCCCTATCTTCCTCTCTAAAGCAGATGACGTACATCTCAAAGCCACCAAATTTCCCTTCTTCACTTGTGCGGAAGTAAACAGTGAAATTCCCTGACTGTCTCCAACTCTGACGTAGTGTCATTGGAAGTAGAGTTGCCGCATAACTCAGTAGTTCCAGAAATTCCACGATCGATTAGGATATAGTCCTGACACCTGTGGAGTGAGACCTTCTTTGGACATCATATATATAGGTCAAACGTTTCTGCCATTAATGCAAATCTGAGTGCTAGAAAAGCTAGAAACACTAAGTTATGCTGCTGACACATTTGACTTAACCAATAAAAGACTGCTCGAAAACCTAGTTAAATTGAGCTATAGAAACCTTCTGCCATTAAACTGCTAAATTAATAGAGAACCTAGCTTTACCTATTGAACTTTGCAAGCACCAGGTATTATAACCCCAATGAGTTGTTATGGACTTATGGAGGCTCTGGACACATTAGTGTCCGTGGCTGAATATGTCGTGCTCTAGCTGTTAGCTACTAACATTTGTTTTCCGTTATACACACAGTCTTCCCTTCCCGGTAGGTCGATTTCCGTGACGTTTAAGAATGCTAGTCGCCCCTCGTCACACTTAATGTTGTACTGTACTAGGAGTTGATTGTCATACCTAAACAGGACAAAAACAACACGAGTAGCAATAACTTATATAGTTTTCATTACACATAACAGTCATCACCATCAAAAGGCTTACTTTTCCCCGAGATCAAATCCGGGGGAATGTATGATCTTTGTGTGAACAGTACCAACAGTTTTAATATCTCTGATTTGCTCATTTCTACGTTTCACTCGACACCGTATTCCACCTGCACCATCTCCTTCCATTTTTGTGTAGTGAATTGAATATTGACTGCATTTTGAAAGTTAAACTTACATTACAACATAGGCAACAAGATAAAATTTATCCGTTACAAGCCACGGACATATAAATGTATGTTCAGAGCTCCAGTATTTGCTCAATAAGTCAAGACAAATTATATGGGGCTGTAACACTAGGCGTCAACATGTTATGCATCAATTTCTGCTCATTTAAGGAGATACCAATAGCATCCAAAGGGTTAAAGCTGCATGAAGAGCACAAACAGATCCTAAAAGCAAACCTATCCATCTCTGAATTAGCAACACACTTGTTTTCTGAAGCATCCCTGATCCTCGGATTTAACTTTTTACAAGGCACATTGTCCAATCTACTCAGAACACATCGAGGAATCTGCTGCTGCGACAGGCTGCAATTAAACATAAAAGTTTACAACAGAAACCAGAATGTCATGTTCATGCCCTATGCTAACAGGCTTGGTCTATGAGTGAATAATTATTATGTTCACTGTTCTCATTGGATGTTCATGTGTACGGATGGCACCGGTCACTCCCATAATCCAAGCTCAGCAATTAGTCAAGCTTGCTAAACTATATTTTATATCGTTTGAGCGCAGCGAATTAGACGGAAAATAAGCTCCCATTGTTATGGAATGCGCGCATGCACGAAATGCGCCAAGTAGTCTGAGTAGGGCTCATTGCTGCACAGAGGAGCTACTATGTGGACCTTGGAGCTCAGTTTGCAGGATTCAGAACTGTGGTGATGCTGGGGCGAGTTTGAGATTGCTGGTGCCTACAGCGGGTAATGGATTTGGAGGGAGTTGCCTTCTCTTCTGGAACCTGAGAGAGCAGTGTGGCTTAATGGCCAACAGGCTTTAATTTTGTTTTGCTGTATGCTTTTAATATGGTTCTTTTCCCACTCTGTATTTTTCCTCTCAAGTAGAGGTTTTTTTTGGCTGAGTGGGGTTTTTTTCCCTTGAGCAATAATTATTGTAGTGATTGCTCATAATTTAGGTTTGATTGGTCATTTTTCGGTTGTGCATCATTGTGGTATTGGTCTTTTTGCCGGCAGTCTCGCTGGTTGCACAGTCATTCCTGGTTGGTAGTTGCGCATGGCGCATGCGCTGCTGATTTTGCATGCGGGCATGGGGTTAAATGGGAGCAAGTATTACTGAACAGTATTACATTGATTAAACATTAAACTGACATACCTACACTAACTAACTTTGTATTATCCCATAATGTGCACAGCACAACTTGATAACCATGAGAACATCCATATATAGCACACTCTGACTGGAAGTACCTTTCCTGAGTATATAGAGACTCACCCAACAACAGCAGTCAGAACAAGGAGAGTCAGAGTAGTCTCCATTATCTACTCACCCCACAGACACCTGTAAATTTCATATATATAATTTTGTATGATGACTGAGAGTAAGAATTCCAGCTAGTCCAAACAACGTAGATGCGTAGTGAGCGCTTCCTGCTCAGTCTACGGGTAGTTAGAACATAAAGAGGCCATACAATTTCCCCATACTTTAGCTGTATGTCAACTTATTTGCATAAACCACAGTGGGTCTACAGGAGTTAGACGATAGTAGGAAATTGGCAGCGTGGAATGCAATTACGCTCTTTGTGTGCTGCTGTTTCTTTACCAAAAGGGAGTGTTTTCAAGCTAGAATGGCCAGAAACTGCCTAGTATATAAAACTAGCGAAAGCTGCTTCCCGACGCGTAGGCTCCCGTGGACTGGAACAGTATTCGGTGACTTTCAGCTTTCTTGCTATTGGCAACAGGCTGTATTGGAGAGTGGGTAAGAAAGCGAGCCAGAGCGGCAGCTACAAAACTCGTGCGGCAGCTTTGACGTACCTGTAACGTTGAACTCTTGAGAAATGACCACGGCTTCTGCACAACCGCCCAGCCTGACTGACTAAAGCGCTTATTGCAGCTGCCTCTCCCCGCCAGATCGATTGCAAGCTATAGCTCTCTCGATCTCCGTCGTATATACACTTGAGGGTGTGCGTTAAAAAGAGGGCGTTTTGAAAGCTTTTGCGCAATCTCACCTTACCGCCGGATGTCACCATACAAACAGGACTTTGCTTGTGGTTTACTGGTTGCACACTCGTGGCTTCAGTTTTGATAGACCACTCGGGCTACGCCCTCGTGCCCTATCAAAACTGGCCACTCGTGTACACCACGCGCCGCCATCGTATAACCTATACATCAATAGTGAGTAGCTACTCATTATCCCTCGGCGTGCATGCGCAGCGAGGGTTACAGTAGTTGGTTTGTCTGTCTGTCTGTCTGTGCGTCGACGCTAATTTTGGCACTACAGGCTACGAGGCGGCGCATTAGCGATACCAGCGGATTCAGAACTACGGGAGGCTGAAAAATTATTATGCAATTTTTCTGAAACGACTTCGTTTGAGAGATATGCCGTGCGAAAAAGCCAAATCGCACTGGCTTACCGCGACCTGATCCGCTCGCTCTGTGTATTATACCT
The DNA here is from genome assembly GCA_030341885.1 of Geodia barretti. NCBI lineage: Eukaryota > Metazoa > Porifera > Demospongiae > Tetractinellida > Geodiidae > Geodia > Geodia barretti. The sequence continues at coordinate 10,023 of CASHTH010002106.1, forward strand.
TGGGGGCGCAGGAAGTCACAACGTATCGACTCCCGCATGCTATCTACTACTGTAGCTAGCTAGCCCGTGTCTGACTCTCCGCGGACTACTAGCGGAAGACCACGAGTAAACGCATACAAATAGCCGGCCCAGCCCATCAATTTTGCAGTATCGGGCATGCGCAGTTCGCCGAGGGTTTGCACTTTAGTGCTTTACATTAGCACAGGACCGGGTCTGCTTGCTTTGTGTATTTTGAAGGCCACAACGAAGGGCGTGTATCGACTCTCGCATGCTAATCTACTACTGTAGCTAGCCCGTGTCAGACTCTCTGCGAGCTATATACTAGCGGGAGACCGCGAGTACTAATATACCTCGCATGCGCAGTTCGCCGAGGGTTTGCACTTCAGTGCTTTTCATTTTCATTGTAATGGCACACGTTTTTTTCTCTCCCTAATCCTGTAGCTACACAGTATACATATTACTTTTATTTGCACTTTACTGCTATGCAAATCGTAACAAGTGGAAATATTCTCTAAGAATGAAGGAATATGTATAATAGGGAATAGGGATGGCTTTAAGCACCAAAAAAAAGAAGAAATGAAATGCACTAAAGTGCAAACCCTTGGCGCACTGTGACGCGCACGCGTAAGTAAACGCATGCGCCGTACCACTAATTGATGGACTGGGTTTAGTTTTAGCTGTTACTCGCGGTCTCTTGCCAGCTCGCGCAGACGAGTCTGACGCGGGTTAACTACACTACTAGATAGTATGCGAGAGACAATACACGCCCTGCGTTGCATCTTCTGGTGCCTCCGAAGTACGCAGAGCACGCGGATCGATCAGACCGTGGTAAGCCATCCCGTCCGTTGTGTATTTGCATACTGGCTTTTTCGCGCTCTAGCTTTGCAACGGAGCAGTTTCAGAGAAAACCGTTCAAAATTTCTGACCTTCATTGCCCGTTCAGTAGGTCGTATCCTTTGTGAGACGAACAAACACTCGTGGTCCCCGCCGTTCGCTCCGTGTGGCCGCTGTTTTTTTCGCTCGCATGGGGCGTAGGAATGTTTCACTGCCCTCATTTTAGTCTGCTTAGCTAATACGTTTGCATGCGACGGCTGCTCTACACGTGGCCAGCTCCGCGCGCGTATATATGCACACCCACGTACGCGCGCACGGGCGTGCCATAGCGCAGGTATATTATACGGCCACAGGTGTCTTGGCCGCTACGCTTCCTACGCCCCTGGCAGGCTCGCCTAGGTTTTCCACCGCTTTTCTCAGGAATTTGGGCCTAGCTATAATATATAACGTCTGGTAAGGAGCTACCATTGTGTGTACTTTGGCAAGCTGCAATCCAGCTCATTGCGAATTTTCTTTCATGGTTCCACGCGACGAATTTTTCAACGACCTCCACGAGGCGACATCTCTCCTCTGTGTCTGTCTTTTCTGCACTGCTGCTACTATTCTGCTGGAGCCGCCACTGTCAAAAGTAAGAGTCTTGCTATTGCGATTATATTATATAATTTACTCCAATGTCTGTAGCTACAGCTTGGGTTTCTGGAGTTGAGGCCACAGTGAATTTTGTTTCAAGGTACTGCAAGTTGTCTGCATTCCCTCATTGCCTATTTTAATAGGGGTGCCTGACGACTCTCCTCCCAGTTCAACATTTTGCATTCCCTCGGCCTCTAGCCAGTACTTCTTTGCTGACAGTCGTGGCTGATAACAAGAACCCCACCCTGTTCCTTCAATCCCAAGGTCCTCCACTGCGCTCTACCACTGTTCTGCTGTCGTCACTGCCACCTGGCTTCTCCATCCTTTGAGATAAGTTGCCTTATAGCTTGAAAAGAAGAAGGGCAGTAGATATGTGCAGAATTCCCAGAATACTATATAGGCTAGAGGCCCCTTTGTCAGTTAGGCCCGGGTAAGGTAAAGGCAGTGGCTAGGGCCTCCTATCATGCTGACCCTGGTCAGAAAAAGGCAGCTGTTAGCCCAGTTGAAGAATAATATTGATATGGCTGACTAGAGAGGTAATGCAGACAGAGTGACCTGTTGTGGGAAGGATACCCTGCCATTATAACCAATCGCCTACCCCATAGGGGAGGCTATAAAGCCGTCACCTGCTGGTGGAGGATGTGGAGCGAGACCTGATCTGACCGAAATGTTCTGTATGGGTGGACGAGCTGGGAGGGGAAAGGTGGAGGCCAAATCAGGGGTATGTAGCTAGTACCAAGTGGCAGTAGAAGCCAGAAGTTTGCAGGGTTCAGGGTCCAGCTTGACAAGTGCAGTTGCAGTCCAACACCTTTGAACACATAGGTAGTATGCACTGTCAAGTGAAACACAAAGCGTAATACAGAGGAGTAGCTAGCCAGACAAGGAAAGGAGTAGGCGGAGTTGGTAGTGCAGCAAAGGCTAGGTCAGCACTCAGTGGGATTAGGGTGCAGGAATGTACAAGTCATGCAGTGGTGGTGATAAGGGGCAGGAAAAACACTTCAGAGCACCTCCTGCCAAGAAACTCGGGGATATATAGACCTCTTCAAAAGAAAAAATCTTTCCTTCACAATTCACAACATAGCATATTGTATAATGAATGTTGGGTTGTTAGTTGCGCATGTGCCCGCTAGTCTCTCGCGCAAGAATCGCAGAAGTGTCAAAAATGCAAACTACGTCACGGCCATCGCCCCTGCCCCCACAATGCACTGCAAGTGTGTGCAATCATGATCTCTGAAAATATTCTGCAGTGCATAAATCTCCACCCACGCGTGCATGAACCCTAATGCGTGCAGCCCCTTGCTCGCCACTCTGCAATGCGAAAAGGGTGGGGCTGAGCATGTGCTAAAAAATAAGTGGAACAAGTGGAAAAATCATTTCTTCAAAATGAAGGGGGATGTAGGGATGGCGTAAATTATGAAAAAGGATACCAACAAGAAAGATGCTTCAGCTCAAAACAAAAACCATACATCCATCCCTACATCTTTCTTTACTCACAAACTCAACTGTCATTTGTTATGTATTAGTATACCTACGCCAATAACGAGTGCCTACACATTCTTAGACAGAGCTAAAGAAAGAAAGATGTAGGGATGGATGTTTGAATTTTGTTTTCAGCTGAAGCATCTTTCTTGTTGGTATCTTTTTTCATAATTTACACCATCCCTACATCCCCCTTCATTTTGAAGAATTTGTTTTTCCACTTGGAAAGTACATTGTCATTGCCTGCTGCATATCTTGCTACTTGTACATTTGTAATCTGCTATATAATAATGTACAAGTTAGGACCATGAGCTTTGCTCTTTATAGGGAGGTAGACCTCTCTTTTGAGGTTAAAAATTTGAATGAAAAGTGAACGTGTATGATCTAAAACTTATCAGAGGTATTGTTTCCTTCATTTGAAATTTCCTTTGTCGAGGTTCTACTGTAGCTATGCATTTCATAAAGAATGTGAATTACCCTATATAGAAATCACCTATAGCAATGACTTTTGCACAATCCCCTGCAGCACATGTACTGTGTTAGCTGGGACGGGCTCTGTGTGACGGGCACTGCAAATAGCTACTGTAATGTTCTACGTTATTTTAAATACGTGCAAAATGCGCACGAAATATTATTGCTCACTTGGTTTGCCAACAATGCATTGGATTCCTCTAGTAGCTACACTTGCTAGTGGCTGTAAACCAAAACACTCACTCGAACTAGTTTTAGCTGTTACTCGCGGTCTCTTGCCAGCTCGCGCAGACGAGTCTGACGCGGGTTAACTACACTACTAGATAGTATGCGAGAGACAATACACGCCCTGCGTTGCATCTTCTGGTGCCTCCGAAGTACGCAGAGCACGCGGATCGATCAGACCGTGGTAAGCCATCCCGTCCGTTATGTATTTGCATATTGGCTTTTTCGCGCTCTAGCTTTGCAACGGAGAAAACCGTTCGTAATTTCTGACCTTCATTGCCCGTTAAGTAGGTCGTATCCTTTGTGAGACGAAAAAAGTACCCGAGAACTGAGATTGAGAGTAACAGACTGACAGACAGACCCAACTACTGTAACCCTCGCTGCGCATGCGCGTCGGGGGTTAACAAGGGGTCATTACACTGGAAATACACACAAAGCTACACCATACCATCTCAATGTCTTTTGTTTCATAAATTTTGCCCATTGACAATGATAGGGATGGTAACGTGTAGCTTTGTGTGTCTTTCCTGTCTAATTACCCCTTGTTTCCTTCCTGGTACTTTAAGCCAATAATCTGTGGACGTGTGCGGAGAACAAGACTGATTATTTTCACATACACATAAAATCCTGCTGTTGTCTATGCACAGTTTGCTCGCTAGTTTCACTTGCTCTCATGCTTGCTTTGTTGCTTCTGTCTTTTTCTCGTCTATGCACAGTTTGCTCGCTAGTTTCTGACGCTCTTTTATTTTTAGCCTTCATAGCTTATCTGACCGTAAGATTCGCATGCGTTTCATGGCTTTGTCTAGCAAATTATGCTCGGCTTTTCTTTGGACAGCAAAGACATGTTGGCAAGATTTACACACTTTCAGCCTTAGTGGTACAATAGTTTCACACTGTGGCCATACCTTACTTGGATGCATGACAGTAAAATAGCAACTCACGGAACTGGAGAACGTCTTCTTACCGAACGAGAAACAAAATGGCCGCTTTCCACCACGTGGTCGAATATAATGCGCATGCGCATTTTCCGCAGCGGCCGACTAGAGTACGCATTAGCCGTACAATGGTGGAAGCGCTCTAGCTTTTCAATGGAGCGTTTTCAAAGAAAACCGCTCGAAATTTCTGACCTTCGTTGCCTGTTCAGTAGGTGGTATCCTTTGTGAGACGAAAGAACACTCGAGAAGTGAGATGAAGAGTAACAGACAGAAAGTACAGACAGACAACCCAACTACAGTAACCCTCGCTGCGCATGCGCGCCGAGGGTTAATTGGCGAGCGGGAGCGAGCCAACCTAGTCGTTCGTTCGAGCAGAATTTTCGATTTGTTTATATACGACCGGCGTCGTGTAAGTGCGCATGCGCGGCTTTGTACGCGCTTCTTTTTATCCCAAAGTATTTCCAAATTTTTACACATTTTCACACAAGGTGCCTCGCGCCGATCGATATAGCCAGCTAGAGAACTCTCCTCCATTCGACGGCATGCGCTGCAACCTTCGGTGACTGACCAAGGCTGTACCTCTTCCCAATCTTCATGGTTCCAAGGTTGCAACTTGCAAATACGCTAGCATTGCTGGTGCACCCTGGTGGACCACGACTGAGCTGAAAGCGTAAGGTAAGTACCGTTCTGCTCACCTGCTCACCGTTCTGATACGCATGCAACGGCGACTGGTAGATCTGTCTTGCTTCATGAAAGGAAAGCTGTGCGCTGACGGCACGTTATGCAGCCCGAACATCGCGGGCAAATCCCAAGTTGGGTCGCTCCCGCTCGCCAACAATGTTCAACATTTCCACTAGTAATAATAATAGCTACCAGGCTACAGTTAGCTACAACTGGGGCATAAATAGTAGGGATTCATACGTGCGTCCGGCAAAGCTCACGTGACTACGCGCAACAGATAGCTACAGTGCAGACTCAGCCAAGTTCCTCCTATTTACCAAATGAACAGGTAGCTATAATATAGCTTGTTTGAAATGTGTAGGCACTGGGTTCTGCAGGTGCGCGCGCAGTGCATCCCACAACGCCCCTTGCTGTAGCGTATCCAGGGGTGATATGACTGTTCGAACATTTGCGCGTCATGATACTGCGCATGCCTGAGGACAGGGTTTCCGCTTGTTGCGGAGAGTTGGCGGCACCTGGAACTCTTGCGCATGCGCAATATTTATTCCGCCGCGGCGGCGTAATATATAAATACCCCTTTTCGCAAATACCACTGCCTTGCTCGGCGAATGCGGCTCACTGATGCTGAGTTAGCAGCAAATGACATTGTTCAGTATCTACCGTGGAAGAGCTCCACGATCTACCGTAGTGACTTAGCTATGGCAAGAAGGAAATATTCGCTTGTGTCCGTCCGTGCACAAAACGGAGACGTTTTGTGAAACAATCAGCGGCAGCAGATAGCTAGGGGGTTTACTGAAAATTCGCGTACTATGGCGAAAGGTGCTGTTCTGGTTTACATGTGTAGATAGACACGGGCCCTTAGACTATTGCTAGCGTATTATGAAGGCATAGCGAGTCATTCTCGCCAAGTTTCAAGACGTTTTGTGCATGGATCACGTCCGTGCCCGTCATCCCATGTAGAGCATCTTAACAGACGCTCCAAATTACGACGAACACTGCAAACAACAATAATGATGCTGTTTTTATTACATAGTAAACCCTCGGCGCGCATGCGCAGCGAGGGTTACTGTAGTTGGGTTTGTGTGTGTGTGTGTCTGTCTGTCTGTTACACTCAATCTCACTTCTCGGGTGTTTGTTCGTCTCACAAAGGATACGACCTACTTAACGGGCAATGAAGGTCATATTATTATGTGTGGTTTTCTCTGAAACTGCTCCGTTGCAAAGCTAGAGCGCGAAAAAACCAATATGCTAATACACAACGGACGGGATGGCTTGCCGCGGTCTGATAGATCCGCGTGCTCTGCGTACCTCGGAGGCACCAGAAGTTGCAACGAAGGGCGTGTATCGCCTCTCGTATGCTATCTAGTAGTGCAGTTAGCCCGCGTCAGACTCTGCGCGAGCCTGCAAGAGACCACGAATAACAGCTAAAACCCAGCCCATCAATTAGTGGTACTTCGCATGCGTTTACTTACGCGTGCGCGTCTCAATGCGCCGAGGGTTTGCACTTCAGTGCTTTTCATTATTTTTTATTGTACCGATGCCTAAAAATTTGAAAGCCAGTGACTGCTGCACGATCCAAAAGTTGTAACTTGAAATTAACAGCCAATAATAATTGTGAAATAGAACCTTATGTGAACGCATTACTGCCCTTGTTTTATTCTTCCAGTTTGCATAATGCAAACATAAGACTTAGTGATTTTATCATGAAGTCCTGTAGTAGCTACTGTCTTGAAGGTGCGTGATTATAATGGTGCCAGATGTCAGCTTTTGTCACACTACTTTCATCATGGAATGTTAGTCAGTGCAGCTCTATAAACGCATAGCTACAATGATTGCTGCACACTCTGAACGCCTAGCTATAACTATAACTACATATCCAGCATGACACAATACGTTACTTATGTATGTACAAGTTAGGTAAATGTTTTGTTCAGCTAAACCCATAGGTAGTAGCTACCTCTGCCTCTGAATATAGCACCTTATCCGCGCTCATAATAGTTCATTATCATTAGACTACAGTGTAGCTACATACCAAGTGAAATACAGCCTCTGGTTGAGTCAAAGTAGTACTAGCGCTTGTGGAGCCCTCATATTGTGACGGGAACGACTGCGCGGCGTATATCCATTCCCAAACTTTATTAGCTACTGCGCAAGCGCAGTCACAAAAAATATCTCCCGCTATATAAGCGTTTACGCCCTTTTTCATAATGCCCCCTATTATCACGCCGCCGCCTCGACACACGCGGGGCCAACGCTGACTTTTACTCAATTACAGTACAGTAGCGTACGCATTAGTAGAGAGATAGAGAGACACGAAAGCTAGCGGCCAGTCACCAGCTCCACACACACACGATGATCATGACTCGACTGACGACTCTTGCCAGACAGACCGGTTAGAAGAACGCGCGCTACCTGATTACACAACTCAACATAACAGTAAGACACAACTGAACAGTACTGTAACGTGACCTAAGCGATAACAACATAATGCGTCCTGAGCGAATGGCACTCATACACACCCATACGTAGATAGTTCCTGGAGTTCACCACACTATGTAGAGCCTAATGAAGCTTAACAGACCGTAGCTGACTCTCTTCTTTTCCCCAGCTCCCCAGGTAGGTCGCCATACATGGCCATGCGCGGGATAGGGATACTAATTGCCGAGCGCGTTATAATTAGCGTGCGTGAGGCAACTACTCCGGGTTGTATACCATTTTTTTGTTTTTTGTTTCTTTTTTTTTAGGAAGTCAAAATAATAATGCACAGCAGTTTGGGGGGACAAAACAAAATAAAAATATTGTGAAAAACGACCGTATGGATTGTACGACAGAAGGAGAAATTTGAGGAAGACTATCAGAAGATGGTGGGAGAGAAGGAGTCCGACGAAGCCACTGGTTTTTTTTAAAGGGAATAATAAACACGGGAATAATACAAACCAGAAAAAAGGCAAAACAAAACAAGATATTGTAAGGGTTAAGAGTTGTTCAGTCCTGGGTAGAGATGTGGCCTTCTGAGCAAGCCACATCCATTGAGTCCCCTGAGAAGGTTGGGTGGTGGTAGGTGGACTCTTGCTCCATGGAGGCACATGATGGCAGATCTGATGAGGGACAGGCTCAGGCGGCATCTCATCCAGTGAAGTGTTGTGCTGTACTGTGGGTTGTGTTTCTCTGAGATGAATGCTGTTAGTCTCTTGTAGGCTGTTGTTGTTGTTGGCCCCATGCCACCAGAGGTGCTGAATACGAGAGTAAGGATCCGTGTTCAATTTCTCGAACGCGCTCTTCGTAGGTCCTTCTCTTTTCTCGTTCTTGCCGTTTGTGGCATTGGCTGATTGTAGATGTTCTGTGCGTTTGTACAAAAGGGTTGAAAACTCTGATGTCGAAGTAGGCTTGGTGAAGACCACGTTGGCCTTGATCTCAATGTCGAAGCCTAGCTTGTTGATCTCAGCAACAAGCTCCGGCTTGCTCTTGGAAACCTTATCCATGCCATTGGCGAACTGGCGGGCAAGCTTCGCCTGGGCTTTCAACGATGGCTTGATAGCCTCACTAGCTGGCTTGTTGGCGATCTCTTCCCCAGAAGTTTGTTGCAACAACATCGAGGCGGGCGCCTTCTTCTCGGTTGGCTGTTCTGTGGCGCAGTTGCTCTCCGGTGACTGGTTGAAGGTGAGGTTCAGTGCTGACATTGTGGCATACTTCCTTCTCGGAGTTCGTTGTGTCGGATTTGCGGGAATCCTCCTCGAGAGCAGCTGAGTGCGTGTTCGACTGTAAACTTCTGGTTGCAGATACAGTGAGATGGGAGGTTTGGTGGGTGCCAGCCATACCTGAGACAGAGCGCGTCTCTGAATGCTCCTTTATGGAGAGCAAACCCGTGTTCGGCTATCGGTAGGGTGGTGAGCCAGCTTGATGCCCCTTTCTCTGTTGCTGCGTCTATGGCTCTTTTATGAGTTGGTGGGAGTTTTTCATTTGCTTCTCTGGCTTCTCAAGCTTCTTGCTGTTTTCATGGAGGCCGTACGTACGTGACGTCACACTTAAGAATGTCAATTAGTCACGCTTAGGAATGTCACTTCCGTCATTCGTAGGTAGTCTAGCTTCCGCGGTGCGCGCAGATTCATAGGAAGTCTGGCTTCGCGCGCAGTCAGTATATAGAGCGCGCGCACGAGCGGCTTCAGTCAGACTGTTTACGCATTGGCTGGCAGGCGCGAGGCAAAATATTATGCGCGTGCGCATTCCATGGTTGATTTTACTTCTGATCTAAATTTGGT
>CASHTH010002107.1:0-14411 GCA_030341885.1 Geodia barretti
GGGATTACCGTAATAGCAGGGATATTGATAGAGATCACGTTGAGCGTCTTCCCTGCTCTAGAACGTACAGTAACTTAATTATTCACACACATGACCTTACAAGTGATACAATCTGCATAGAGTATGATTGTGGCAAACTATAATTTTGTGATAAAGAATTTATATTATATTAGCAGCCAATCAATGGCAAGAAAAATGATAATAACTGTAAAAATTATTATGACACACTTGCGTACAGGAATTTTGGTGCGGTAAACATAAATACAAACGGCTGAGCAACAACACATCATTAGAAAATAATAGCAACAAACACCAATAATGAATAGTACAGGAAGCAGAGTGTTAGTCCATTGTTGTATATGGTGTGTAATGTTAATACTGTTGCTAATAACATTGATTTGGGTCCAAATAAAACTGTGTTTCTGCTCCATCAATGATGTTGTACTGCTCAGGTTGATTTCTTGGGGTCCAAAGTATTCTTTCCACGCGAGACATGGACATACCACCAGAAAAAATAATAATACAATGCAGAAAATCACACTGTCACAAACGATGTGAACATAGCAGAATATGTTTAGCACTTCTCCGGTTAGAAATAGATGAATGCAAGATTCTACTCTTGCACCTCTCAGTGGAAATGAGAGAAAATTGTGTCTTATAGCCTTATTCATACATTGCAGAGCACCATGCAGCCAGACATTTGCAGCAGAGTAGTTTCCCAGCTCATAGTAACTCTTCCCAACAAACAGTGATGGGAAACATTTATACTCAGCATAAGATTCCCCGAGGTTATCTGCACTTGCATAACTTTGTTCTCCATACCAGATTGCCAGGTGGTAGTACTGCTTTCTGAAGGCATCAATTGCAGAATCTCCACGATTTATAGCACATTTGTAGTTACAAAGAATCTTAAGTGAAACATTTGGATCATCTGTAGGGAATAAGAACAACTCTCTAGTCTTTTTGAAGTACTCTCCCCTTTTGTTAACAGTTGTATCACAATCACATGGAATGCCACTGGCAACCATTTTTTTCTGTAACTCAACCACGTTTACTTCCAAGTTCTGTGATCTGAAAAATTCGATGGCCATGTAGTACACTTCTTCAGAGTATTCACTTCTGTCGGCATTCAGCAGATATTGATATGCTCTTTGAGTTATCTCCACTGCGAAAGCTTCTGCTTCAGTGAAGTCATTTCCAAGAGATGTGTTCATATAGTCATTGTACAAGTGTAGTTGTAGCCTTATTTCATCCATGTGATGTAACAATTGCATTTGGTGATATGCAGCCTTTCTAAAGTTAAAGGCCATTTCTATGTCCCCAATATTCTGATATGCAACGGAGAGGCTGAAATAGTCACAGTTTGGATAACAATGATCGAGCTCATTGCTTGTTCTTCTAAGAATTTTATAATAACAACCATTTGATTTTTTCACATCCCCAATCTCATTGTAGTAATTTCTCAATATTGTATAAAATTCTGTGTACATGTGAGGGCTTAATGTACCGTTCTTATATCCTTTGTCAACTTCCGTTTGTTTAGTCAAAAGCAGTTCGATTGCATGTCTAACTTTCAGTTTTGATTTTGCTGCAAGTATTACTACTCTAATATATGTTTCAAAGAATGATTCCACACTAGCCCTCTCATCAGAGGAATAAGAATCCAAGCACTTAAGTAAAAGCAATGGTGTAGATGGTGGGAGAAACCGCAGCAAAATGTTTATTCGAAATTCATGTGATACTGTTTTAATTGCAAAGAAAGTATAATTCACATGTTTGTGGCTGATAAACAGCGTAAACATGTGCAAAATGTTGTGTACCTCATTATATAATATCTCCAGTTTCAATTTTTTCCATCATCTGGAATAGCTTTTTGAAGTAACTGGGCAAAGTGGAGTTGGTATTGGCTACTAAAATAGTACTGTAATTTTTCAGCATCCTTGCCATCACTTACTTGAGTAAAAAACATTTTTAACAGCTGGTGATAATGGAATTGCTTTTGACTCCTTTCATATTGTAGCAGAGACCTCTGCACTAACTTGTCTAGCATTTGTCCCTTTAAAATTGAAGATAGCTACAGCACTCTCTTTGGAGAACTTGCCTGGAAAGTGGGACAAGTTAACACACAACTGCTTTAACTCTGGTGTCAGATAACTATAGGCAACACCCATGGATACATCAACTTTTGAATGTAGTTCGTCTGGACTCAGTGTGGAAACTAGATTCTCTCTCAAGCCCTGTATCACTTCCTCTGCCGTAGGAGCACCAGGAAACTTAAAAATAGCCCCTACAACCTCAATTGCTAGTGGAACATTTCCTGTCAGATCAGCTATTTGCCTCTTCTGATCATCTGTTAAACTAGGAGCTACTGCACCCAACAGTTGAGTAGCTGCTTCAGATGAGAGGTTGTAAATGGCATGGAGTCGAAAGTTGCCAATGTCAGCTACCCATTTTTGGCTAGTAAGAAGATACCTCACACTTTTTTGGGACAGAGCAGTTAATGACTTTAATGCACCGACAAATTCCTCCTTTGAATGCTCCAAAATCTCATCACAGTTGTCTAGTATTATTAACGTTTTTGAATATTGCTTCTGTATCTTTTCCTCCAAATCACTGAATGTTACCTTAGTCTTACGGGACTCAACCATACTGAGTACAATCTTCTCAGCAAGAGTATCTATATCTCTAACCATTTTTTGACCAACGTCTACATAATGAACACTGACTCGTTTCCGTAAGAATATTTCCCCAATTTTCATGGCCAGAGTGGATTTACCGAACCCAGGAGGTCCAACAATGTGAACTACCTGAACATCTGAGGTGTAGAAGTCAAGGTAGCCAGTGATGTTGCGAATGTCTTCCTCTCGACCGACAAAATGACTCACAGATGGCAGACTCTTTGAGTGGCAGAGTCCCAGCTGGTAGCAGTCTGTGTTAGACCACACCACAGCTAGTAACACAATCAAAATAGAGACTCCAGTCAGTATGGTTTTCCAAGAAGTCAGCCAATCTGGATAGACAAAAATTTATCCAACACATTACACACAAGAGTTTGATATACTTACCTTGATGGTGTGTTGCAGATGTAGAGCCACTGTTGTTGGACTCATCTAAACAGAGTATAATCAAGGTTTACATATCATGATCAATAAAATTTTACGCTTTTACTACCAGTAATCGGTGTTGTGGGCTATGAATACCAATCAATGTCGGCAAAAATGCATTTCTGAAGTATGCCCTATGCTATGCCGCATGACATACTTTAGAGTGCCATTATGAGCATGCTAGTTTCTCACACTTGTACAAGTGGAAAAATCATTTCTTCAAAATGAAGGGAGATATAGGGATGGCTTGAAGCACCAAAAAGGAAGAAACAAGGGGTCATTTACACAGCTAAGATGCACAAAGCTACATGACACCATCCCTATATATTTGTTCGATATTAAAGTTAATTTTCCTTAAAACAAAGATATTATAGGGATGGTGTCATGTAGCTTTGTGCATCTTAGCTGTGTAATGACCCCTTGTTTCTTCCTTTTTGGTGCTTCAAGCCATCCCTATATCCCCCTTCATTTTGAAGAAATGATTTTTCCACTTGTTTCCACTATTTTTAACAGCTTAGGAAAACTTATATTGTTACAGTCACTCTGATGTTGATAGGTATGTTGTAGATAGGTTACCAAGGACAAACTCTAATTGTTGAAAGCTGTAGCTAATGGGCTGCTAGTGCCTGAAGCAGAAGCTAGCTAGATACCATATTCACCTCAGGTATTGTCTTCAACAAGGATGTAATTAGGTTATGGCACACAGTTGTGGTTTCAGGCAGGCTTTGGTAATCAGGGCTACAACCTAGGTGGGACAAATGAAGGCCCCTTTTTTGCACCTGGTGATGACTCTGCCAACCGTGTAAGTCAACAGCAAAACGCAAGCTAGCCAGTTGGAAATGTGAGATTTTACTCGTGCCATCCCTACATAGAGCGTCTACCGACGCTCTAATTACTGTGATGCTAAAGCACAGAGGTAGCTTATTGCCTAATGAACAAATTTTTTTAGCACTTTGCTACCGACAGATACCTTTTAGTCAGACAGACACTGACTATCACAGACAAAATAAAGTACACTTGTGTAGTTAACCCTCGGCGCGCATGCGCAGCGAGGGTTACAGTACTTGGGTCTGTGTGTCTGTTACTCTCAATCTCACTTCTCGGGTGTTTGTTCGTCTCACAAAGGATACCACCTACTGAACGGGCAATGAAGGTCAGAAATTTCGAATGGTTTTCTCTGAAAACGCTCCGTTGCAAAGCTAGAGCGCAAAAAAGCCAATATGCAAATACACAACGGCTTACTACGGCATGATCGACCCGCGTGCTCTGTGTACCTCGGAGTCACCAGAAGATGCAACGCAGGGTGTGTATCGCCTCTCGCATGCTATCTAGTAGTGTAGTTAGACCGCGTCAGACTCTGCGTGAGCTGGCAAGAGACCACGAGTAACAGCTAAAGCTAAACCCAGCCCATCAATTAGTGGTACGGCGCATGCGTTTACTTACGATTGTGCATCACAGTTCGCCGAGGGTTTGCACTTCAGTGCTTTTCATTGAATCAAGTAGTGCAGTCCAAACATATTTGTATCAAAATTGCCCTTAGTATAGTTGAAAAGTAAGGAAGCAAGCAACGACAATTTTTGACAGGTATACGTACCACATATTTTTGGGGGACAATGTTTACTTTCAATCTCATCTGCCAAACCAGTTAGTCGAATAGTGGGGTGCCTCAGGGCGGTTAAAATTGCTCTCCAAGTAGGTCTGGGGTCCACTTGTTTCACAAACTCATCAATGACACGAAACAGGCACTCTTCTGGATCCTTGTACTGCACATGAATTCCAGACACCCTGGATGGTGACAACTTGAGTACACGACCTAACAGCTCTGATTTAGTTTGTGCATCCAGTATGTTTGCAACTATCTCTGGAACATCATCTTGCAGCAATCGTTTGTCTAGGAAGTCTGGTGTAGTACCTGCTGTAGGATAGCAAAGTACTGACCATTACATACGCTACAAACTATAAGACGGGATCTCCTACCAGTCGTCATTCTTTGTGGTCTGTGGATGAGAGCAGCAGGCGGAAAGTTTGTCTCTAGAATGGGGTTGGGCTGTTCCGATCCGAACACACAGAAGGGGGCAGGCTCAATACGCCTAACGACCAATCTGGGTATACACAGCAAATGCTACGGTCCATCATTAGTATTTCAGACTCACTGTTATGGTGTGTTGAAGATGTATGGGAACTGTTAGTGATATCCTTGAATTCATCTGCAGGGAAAGGTTTTCAACAATGTGTGACTGAGTAGTATAACATAACGCTAGCCCACAGCATAATGATCTGCCTAGAAGAAGTTTTAAGTCAACAGATGCCTGTTATAACAGACGTCCATTATGCTTATTTCCCCTCATAAGCAATTTCTGCTCTTCCCACAACTGCAGCAACAGAACCTGTTACAGTAGCTAAGTAGTAACTCAATGTGCATTCTCTGCATGTGAGATCTACAAACAGTAGCACATCCAAAAGCAGTTAAAAAAGAGACCTTGTGAGGAGTTTTGTAAAGTAGTTCTCTATTTGCCACACCTACACAAGTATTGTACACCAGGGTTGGATGGTGCATACACTTATGTGCTCGCCAAACCGTATATTACCTCTGGTAGCTCTCAACTTCGCGCTTACGTCGTCAAAAGTCGGATCTTGAACCAGCATGGAGAGAAATTTCTCAAACGCTGCCTCTTCTGACTCAATTTTATCCTCCAACTTCTGTAGCAGTTCTCGACTACACTCTAGTTGCGTCACGGACGTGAGGGACGCTCTTTGTCGTGTCACTCTATCTATCAGGCCATTGCTGTACAGTTGCACTGCCAGACCCCCTGGATCTGTTACTGCTGACTCCATCTCCTTCAGATATTTGAGAAAGGAGAGATAGCCAGGGCGAGAACATGTCGAAGTACCAGCCATGTCTTTTCGCGGGACGCCCACAAGGAGGCGTGGTGTACAAGCTCAGCTCGTAAACAAGCGGGCATTATACTTGCTGTCCTCTGCACTGTTGGAAGAGTGATGGGGGTAGATTTAAATGCACCCAACCCCTATCGTTTGGACTTCTCCCAGAAGAGTATGGGTGTTGATGCACAGAGGAGAATCCTGAATCGCAACCACCGAAGACTACGTCAGGATGTGGACATCGAGACCATTTACCCGCACCTCAACGAGCACAGTCTACTGTCAGACCACGAGAGAGAAATTCTACTCAACGTTTACCACACACGACAGTTCAAGATAGACAAACTGTTACAGTGGATACCCATGAAAGGCAGTGGTGCATTGGATAAGTTCATAGATTGTCTGCGGAGGTCTAGTCGCGAAGCAAGTGGACACGAAAAGCTCGCAGACCTGTTGCAGAGAGATGTTGATCGTGATAGAGACAATCCTGATCTCGACAAGTGGCTGCGCATACAAGCCTCTCGTTTATCAACAATTAGAAAGTGAGTCGTTTGTGTATATCACCGACGTTTTTTCTATGTATGTTCACTGAAAGTAGTATACAACACACTTTCTCGCCACATTTTTGTAGACGAGATTCTGTATTGTGGTCACGAGGCATGGCTTTATTAATCCTCGGTTGTGAGTTCGTGCCGAAGGCGTGTTGAGATGGTGTGTTGCAGATGCAACAGAGCTGGCTTATGTAGGGGCTGTGCCTGTGTAAAGGCCAAGAGACCGTGTGTGAACTGCCTTCCTAGTAAGCAAGGCAACTGTGCAAACATATCTATCGCCGCCATCCCCAATGCTACCTCCAATGCTCTCGCGCCATCAACATCGACTTTGAGTCGTACTTCTCGTTCTACTTCTACTTCCGCTGTCAACACGCTCCCCACACCTATCACTTCACTATCAACAAGATCGGTCCGTGCCGTCAACACTGCCCCGGCCGCAACCCAGTCCGGTCCACCAACAACTTCATCTTCCACTCCAATTAGTGCACCCCGCAGCTCTGAAAATATCTTCGCGCAACAACAACTACCCACAGGAAATACACTACCTGCAATAGTCACAGCACCAGCTATGAAGAAGTGATCCATTGGAAACCCAACCTATTCTTAGTACCTTTTGGCTCTGCTGGAACATCCTTTGTGAAGGAAATTGCCCGCCTATTCCAAGCGTTCGCTGATGGATCAAGCCTGGAACGTGTTAGTATGAAGGCCATCACACTGGTTCAGATCCTTCTGCTACAGAAACCCAGTAGAAGGAGCAAGACGAAAGAACATGTCTCCCACCTGAAACGACGCCTTGATCTATGGTCCAATGGTGACATCCAGCAACTGCTTGATGAGGGGCGGTGCATACAAGCCCGATTGATATCTCGGTTGGCTCCCGGCAAGAATGATGTCGATGGTCACATCTTCAGATCTCTGATGGCACAAGGGAAGGTTCATAGTGCACTGAGCTATCTTTCTCGTGATCAAACCGGCGGCATTCTTGGTCTAGATGACATCATTCCACAGTCACAAGGATTGACCACCCGTGATATTCTCAGGGATAAGCACCCTCCCGGCAAACCTGCATGCCCCGAGTCCTTGCAGCCTGATTGCGTTGAGAGTGTAAATCCCATCATCTACAGCGACCTTGATGCTGAATGCATACTCCAAGCAGCCCTACACACGCAGGGTGCCGCTGGCCTCTCTGGCCTTGATGCATATGCTTGGAGGAGATTGTGCTCTTCTTTCAAGTCCACCTCTCATGACCTGTGCCATGCCCTTGCCGCTGTGGGCCGCAGAATCTGCACCTCCAACATCCATCCCGATGATCTCAGTGCCTTTGTTTCCTGCCGATTGATTCCATTGAACAAAAACCCCGGTGTGAGACCAATCGGAGTTGGGGAAGTGCCAAGACGAATAATTGCTAAGGCGATTCTCAGTCTCTTCCGCCTCGACATACAGGACGCCGCTGGCCCTCTGCAAGTGTGCGCCGGCCAAGATGGAGGCTGCGAAGCAGCCGTCCATGCTATGCGTCAATTTTTCGCGGAACCGGAAGTACATGGGGCTTTGCTAGTCGATGCCTCCAACGCCTTCAACACCATCAATAGACAAGCAACCCTACACAACATCAAATCAATTTGCCCTCCCCTTTACCAGATTCTCGTGAACACATATAGAGCTCCAGTAAGATGCATCATCTGTGGCGACGGGGAGATCACCTCTTCGGAAGGTACTACACAGGGGGACCCGCTAGCCATGGCCATGTATGCGCTAGCTGTGAAACCACTGATTGGGGAATTGAAGTCGGATGCCCCCGGAGTGAAGCAAGTCTGGTACGCGGACGATGCCACAGGTGCCGGCACCTGTGATGACCTAAGAAAGTGGTGGGACAGTCTGCAAGTACACGGCGCCAGATATGGATACCATCCTAACGCTTCCAAAACCCATATCGTAGTGAAAACCGAGCACGCAGTGAGGGCCAGGGAGTTGTTTGCCGACACTGATATCAACATCACTACCGAGGGCAAGCGGCATCTTGGAGCGGTTGTTGGCTCTAGATCTTATACCGAAGAATATGTGGCAGGCAAGGTGGAGAAATGGTCGGAAGAGATAAAAAAGCTAGCCCATATTGCCCAGACACAACCTCATGCCGCTTACAGTGCTTACACTCACGGTCTCTCGAGTCGCTGGTCCTTTCTGTCTCGAACCATCCCTGATATCGCTGACCTGTTAAATCCACTGGAGGAAGCTATCCAACAACATCTGATCCCAGCCTTAACTGGTCGCCCACCTTGCTCAAGAGAGGAGAGGGACCTGCTAGCTCTGCCAGTACGCCTCGGCGGAATGGGAATTACCAACCCAGTATCTACATCACATCGCAACTTTGAAGCCTCAACGAGACTAACATCACCCCTAGTTGCTACCATCGCCACCCAAGATCAGGACCGATCAGTGGACATATCAGAAGTATTGGAAGCAAAGGCCTCAATACGACGATCTAATCGCGAATATCAGGCGCAACAAGCCGAGTCTGTTCACGGCCACCTCTCTCCACAACTGAAACGCCACGTTGACCTTGCTATGGAGAAAGGCGCTTCCTCGTGGCTATCAGTCCTGCCACTTGATGACCACAATTTTTCCCTCCACAAGGGTGCGTTCAAAGATGCAATTTGTTTGCGATATGGCTGGAAGCTGCCGAACACCCCAACCAAATGCAGCTGCGGCACAGCCTTCTCAACTGATCATGCCATTATCTGCCCCAAGGGGGGCTTCCCTACAATTCGACATAACGAGCTGCGTGACGTAACGGCCTCACTGCTCTCGGAAGTATGCCATAACGTTGCCACCGAACCCCGACTCCAACCTCTCAGCGGGGAATCCCTGACCCATCGCACAGCCATCACTTCTGATGATGCCCGTCTAGACATCCGCGCAAGAGGATTCTGGTCTGCTGCTCAAGATGCATATTTCGACGTAAGGGTTTTTCACCCGAATGCACCGAGTAATAGATCAGGATCCTTACCTGCGGCCTACAAGAAACACGAGGACATCAAGAAACGGGCTTATGGCCAACGTGTTCGGGATGTGGAGTGCGGGGTCTTCACACCTCTTGTGTTCTCCACCACTGGGGGGATGGGACGAGAAGCCACAACCTTCTACAAAAGGCTGGCGGACATGCTCGCCCGGAAACAACAGATGCCATACCCCGTTGTCATCAGTTGGCTAAGGTGCAAGCTATCCTTTGCCGCTGTCCGATCATCCATCATGTGCATCCGCGGGACTAGATCGTCCATCAACAGACCATTACGGGACGCTGACATTACCCTCACAACATCCGAGGGCGGCATCCCTCAGGATGAATAGAACTGTTCCTCATGTTTTTACATTCACCCACTCATTCCCCCTTATTTCACCCTTCATTGTAACTGACTTGTTTTTTTTAGTAAAGTGTACGGAAAAAATATATATTAACCCTCGGCGCGCATGCGCACCGAGGGTTACTGTATTTGGTCTGTGTGTGTGTCTGTCTGTCTGTCAGCAGCTATTCTCGCACTACGGGCTACGAGGCGGGCCCATGAGCGATACCAACGTCTTCAGAACTACGCGAGCCTGAAAACTATTTAGGCGATTTTCCTGAAACGACTGCGTTTGAGAGATATGCCGTGAAAACAAGCGAAAAAGCCAATATGCATTGTAACAAACTCATCCCAAAACATACACGTGGCCAGAGATGATTACATCACAATGGGTAGTAATAATTATCTAGTTATATAGTCACATCAGAGTCCATGCATACTTCTTTCCCTCTGCGTTTTCACGTTCGACCATATGTGAAGGCGACTTCTTCGATGAGGCGATTTGGTCTGGTGTGTGGGCGAGTTGAGCGTCGTGGTTGAGGTGGAGGTCTAGGGCCCGGATTGACTGTGGAAGGTGGTCCGATTGCATCTGCTGGTGACCCTATTGGGACGCGCCGTCGTAGGTAGCGACGGTTTCTGACCAGGACACGGCCACTTGTGGTCGTGGGGCGATGGCTGTGACAACGCCGTAGATGTGCCACAGTTTTGTGACTGTGTTTTGAATAGCCACATTGGAGCCTACTCCGATTTCGGGAAGTTCTCGGGCATGTTGATTGTAGTTGTGTTCTACTTGTTCTGCGTTGCGTATGGCCTGTTGTTCGGCTTCTTCTGCACTTGTCTGCCATTGTGGTGCAAACGCCTGACAATGTGTGTCTTGTATGGGGTGTCCAAAAAGCTTCTGTGCTGGTGAGAGGTGATCCCGCTGAGAAGGTGTGTTACGGTACTGGAGCAGAGCTCGAGCGAGTTTCCGGTCATCGAGGCTGTCACGTTTCCATGCTGCTCGGATTAGTTTCTTCATAGATTTGACTGTGGCCTCAGCCTTCCCGTTGCTCTGTGGGTACATTGGGGAGGAGGTGATGTGTTGAAATCCCCATTCTTTGGAGAAATCTTTGAAGATCTTGGATGTGAACTGGGGGCTAGATGGCTCTGGACGTTCCAGTAGCACCGACACTGTTCTGGGAGTTGGTGGCGGTGGTCTGGGAAGCCGTTACGAATGTAGTGCTGGATTTGTTGGTACTCCTGATCAGCTTCAGCGTGTTGGCGGAGGTCTTGTAGGCGGAGATTTCTGAGGTGTCTTGTGGACGCAGCTCGTTCTGGGAGTTGGTGGCGGTGGTCTGGGAAGCCGTTACGAATGTAGTGCTGGATTTGTTGGTATTCCTGATCAGCTTCAGCATGTTGGCGGAGGTCTTGTAGGCGGAGATTGCTGAGGTGTCTTGCGGATGCAGCTCGTATCTCAGCGACGGATGACTCGGGATTGTTTTGCGGGTCGTACTCTGCCATCAGCTCATGTGGTAGGGGTTCGGAGACGGGGTTCCGAGAGAGAGCGTCTGGGGCATTGTTCAGAATGCCTTTGACCCATTGAGCCGTGAATTTGTAGGCCATGATCCTGTTTTTGAGGCGCTGGAGGCATGGGTTCTCTATTTCGTCCAGCCGGTGACTGTTGAGGATCGGTATGAGAGGGTGGTGGTCGGTGACGACGGTGAAGTGAGGAAGGCCCGCGAGGAACAGCTTGCATTTGGTGATGGCCCATGACACAGCTAGGAGCTCCAATTCAATGACGGCATACCTGGACTCCGCGTCGGAGAGAAATCTGGAGCCAGCCTGGATGAGGGCCCAGTTATCCCTGTTCTGTTGTTGCAATACGAACCCGAGTCCCTGATGGCTGGCGTCGGTGCAAAGGCGTGTGGGTTTGTTGAGGTCGAAATAGGAGACGGTGGGGGGCGGATGTGAGGGCCTGCTTGGCAGTGCAGAATGCTTTCTCGATGTCCGGGGACCACATGAACTCGTTTTTTGTGCTGAGTAGTGGCCGCAAGGGGGCTAACAGGTTGGCGAGGGCGGCCGTGCTTGCTGAAAGTTGGTTAGCGAGGTCGCAGAATGCACGGAGGTCTGTGCGGTTGGTTGGGGTGGGGAAGCTGGAAATCGCGTTGGTGATGGACTTGTCAACGCTGTAGCCTTGTGCTGATAGTGCGAAGCCAGCAAAGGTGACTTGTGGTTGGGCGAACTCCCATTTATCGGTGTTGAGGGTGATCTGTCGCTCGGCGCATCGTTGCAAGAAGGGTCGCTGTCATAGATGACGACATCGTCGATGGCGCGACGGTAACCCGTGAGGCCAGCGAAGGCTTCGTCCATCCTGCGGTTGTAATGCTCGGAAATGGATGATATGCCATAGGGGGCACGGAGGTTTTTAAACCTTCCAAAGGGGGTGATGAAGGTAGTTAGGAGCTGACCGTCTTCGTCTAGTGGACATTGGTGGTACCCTTTAAGGGCGTCGAGCTTGGTGAAAATCTTAGCACTTTCTGCTGTGATGTCTGCAACGGCTTGAGCGGGGATGGCTGACTGGTACCTTTTGCGTTTTACGAACCTGTTCAGGCGGGAGAGATCAACACACATTCTGATCCTATCGGTGCCTTTCTTGGGGGTGACAACTATGGGTGCACACCACTCTGTAGGTTCTGTGACGGGTGTGATGATCCCCTGATCCTGTAGGAGGTCCAACTCGGCTTTCAGCTTGTCGCGGAAGGCGAATGGGATTGCTTTGGGTGTGTTGACGCAGAATGGCTGGGCATCTTCCGTCAGTGTTATGTGGAATTTCTCACCGTCCATGGTCTTAATCTGTCCATCAAAGACAGATGGGAACTCACGCCTGGTGTCAAATGTAAGAACTGGTTTGTTGACGGTGGTGCCGGCAAGGCGCGGCTGGGTGGTAGTTGGTGGGGGGTTGGGGTATTGCTCGGGAAGAATGGTCAGTCCCTTGGCAGACTTCCAGGATAGTAGTGTCCCGGTGACATTGGGGTAGATGTGGAAATCGTCGGTATAGGCATGTGTTCCAAGGGAGAGCGTGACAGGAAGTTTCCCGATGTGGTTCATGGTGGTTCCGTTGACGGCTCGGGGAGTGATGGTCGATGGTAAGAGGTTGTCGGGGTGTTCGTGGAGTTGCTGTAGGAGGGCTGTACCAGCGACGCAGATGTCCGCCCCTGAGTCAGGCAGAGCCTCCACTGTTGCCTTTCCGTTGAGGGATGACATGTGGACTCTAATGGTAGGGGCCGGTTCAAAGGTGAGTGGAGGGCGGAGTTTGGTAGATGCCATGAGTGGCGTGGCGGAGATGACACGTGCACCTGGTGGGGTGACGGTGGGAGAAGTGGGAGGGATTCTGTGGTTGGGTGGGTGGGGGCGGGGGTGGCCTCCGTCCTCTACAAACTATTCCGAAGTGGCCCACCTTCTTACATATGTGGCACATAGCGTTAAAGGCGGGGGCCCTTCATGGAGGCCAGAGCCACAGTCAGGGCAGGACCTACTCGGGTGGGGTCTTGGAGAGGTGGGTTGTCTCCGGAGGGTTTGGACGTTCGTGTGCTCTCGTGGGGTGTTGGTCATCTCTGCTCGTTGTTTTTTTAGCGGCCTCCTGAGCGCGACAGGTGTTGATGGCTTTGTCCAGAGTGAGGTAGAGTGTTTGTTCTAGGCGGCGGGGCTCGCTAACGCGAAAGTAGGCGGGGCCGCTGGGCGCTTCTCGCACCGCTAGCGTGCGCGTCTGGCTCGAGCTGTAGCTAGGGCCCTGTAGTCATGCACCGCTTCTTTCTAGAAGACGGAGTACCTGGGTCTCCAGAAGCTCCGTTCGCACGGGGTCTCTCGAATTGAAGGCGTGGTTGCTATGACCAAAACGCGTAAGAAAGTGCCGCAGGGCTGCGAAATAGTTACCGCGGAAGAGGTAACTAACAAAAAATAGTTACCTCTAAACTCGGAATCTGATTGGTCAATTGCGTGTTACCGTAGTCTAAAAGGGTGTTGGTTACTCACTAGTGTATTGTAAGTTCTGAGTATTGTAATGGTGAATGTTTAATACTTCACCTGGGCAACAATATAGGGATTTTGTGATGGGGTTGGGGGTGTCAGCATATTCAAATCTGTTCATTAACCATGCTTCATGTATCCCATCCCTATCTTGTCTCCCTTTTTTTATACCATCCCTATATGCCTCTTTTTTAAATTCGCAGGATTTTCAATTTACTTGTCTCCACTAATTTTTATATACTACTACGTATTATCTCTGTGGAAGGGGGCAAGCCCCTATAAAAACTAATAATAGAGAAAAAATGCCTGTTGTAGTCATGGAAATGATATGCATACAATCCATGTGTGCTGCCGTTAACAAGTTTGAGGAGTGAAGAAGTAATTTTAAAGAAAATTGTCTGAGGCTATTTGTTGTTGTGGTCGTCATGGAAACGATGTAATACACATGCGCACCAAGTTTCACCTCCATGCGTGCTACAGTTAGCAAGTTTGAGGAGTGAAGAACAAATTTTAGAGAAAAGTACCTGAGGCTA
>CASHTH010002110.1:0-19545 GCA_030341885.1 Geodia barretti
CACTCATTTTTCCAACTTTTGCACAAAATTCCTTTCACGGGTTCAGTGATCCTTATGAAACTGACGCTCGCATTCCTCCCGGCGCTGCTCCACCACTTGGGTGTGCCAGTGAGGCACCCAGCGCCATTAAACCAGTTGCTTCGTAAAATCAATCGTTTCTCGAGTTCCGCTTCCAAACCCAGGAACTCCGATTCCTTGGCTCGGATCCTCAGGCAGTGCTCCCGGCCTTGATCAGTTGGGCCCTGGCTCCTGTGCGTCCAGACGACACATTCATGCCGTCGGGAACCGCAGCACGTGTCGGAGGCGTGACTAAGGTGCATCGACCAGCACCATTGCGGAGATGAGCGAAAGAAAGAAACCATTGGTGGCTGTTTTGCAGGAGAAATCCGATGCTACTCACTCCAGTTCCTCGCAGTCGCTTTGTATAGCCTGGCAACCACCGCCTGAGGATGCATACCACGGTGTCTACCTTAAGTCGTACATGCTGCCATAAACTCTGTACTGATAGTTCTGGTTCGGTAGTATAGTTACAGACGTACTAACTTACTATGATAGATTCTGCCCCATTTCCATTAGTAAGGCATGCCTCCCGTGTTTTGAGCTTTTAGTGTTGTGGGTATTCAAATGTAGTTTCCCACTATGTATCGTGCCAGACATCAAACCTCTACAGTTACATTTGGCTCTCCTCCAGCAATAGTCTGAAATATTTCTTTGACTAATGATTGGTAGATTGGCTTTCATCCTCCTACAACTATAATTATATATAACAAAAATTCTATCCCGCCCGACCATGGCTTTGGTGTCATCAGTAGTAAAGTCACCTGCGGTCCAGGTCAAAAGGCTATATAGCTACATAGATTTTTGGGTGCTGTGATCGTCAATTCTTTATATTATATCAGTCACACTGCATTTGGCTCTTATCCAGTAAAGGTTATGGTGAGTGGGAGAGAGCTAACCTCAGTGGTCTGAACTCTGCAATTTTTGGAGCAGTTCCAAGTTCCTGGCCCCACTCCCAGAAATTCCCTGATGAGGGATTGTGTAACGTTATGCACTCACCTGACCTCACCAGGTCATCTTGGTATATATAATAGCTATATCCTACAGTTGGCTTGTCTATCTTGTTTATAGCTATTATAATTCTGTCAAAGAAAGAGCCGGCCAATGCATTGATGTAGATATGATTCCATTTTCCCCATATTATGTTGATCCAGGCCACGTGCACCTGCTGGGTTTATGTGTGTGCCACGTGTTACATACGTATTCACAGTTCCCTGCCAGGTTGGTAGCTAATTGGACTTCTCTGGAACGAGGGAGGGGGAGTGGATGGCACAGTGCCAAACAGTATGTAGGACACCACAGGCAACTTGAAGTGGACATCTTTAGCTAAAAGTTAGCTTAGAAACCAGATGAACAATCTCTTCTAGCTTATAGGGCTAGCCAGTGGTACGTTCCTGACAGTTTCCGTCGGCTCTCTAAGCCCGCTCCGTATATGTACTGTATAGTACCTCTACAAAATAAGCGATTTGCCCCTGCATCTGGCCTAATCCGTGTAGGCCTTGGCTGCTCTTTTTTGGAGTTCTCAAAAGGATACACGCTTTAACTTATATATAGATGCGCGGAAAGTCAAAATATAGTTACAACACAAATACAAAACATTTTAAAAACGGGTACTTACGTGACATTAGGTCACAGCCGTTTCTGCGCTGGTGAGTGCACGGCCGTTCGTGTCTCTGTCCCTAGCCTGTAGACTGCAGTTGTACATGCAGTTGTTCAGTGGTGGTAGGTAATGTTGGAATGAATATTTTCAGACTGCTCGTAGTGGGTTTTTCCATGCATACATAAACAGGAACGAGCTCGCACTTTGTGCCTTCTATATACCTCGGGCTACGTCATACGCCGTATATACGTGTCCGCTCATTGCTAGATGTCATCTATATATCCGTAGTGTCTGAACCGCTCTTCCTCTATCGAAGTCCGCGGTGCTCCGTTACGACGGACTGTCCGAGATAGTGTAATTTCGGATACAGGGTAGCAAATATAAAGAATACAAATATCACGCAGCTGAGTAAATGCCACTGCTGAAATTGCTTGTCGCGGATCACTGAGACCGGCCCGTATCGAGACTGGAGGCAATGTCCAGGCGTCGCGATGTTGTCGTATCGGCATGAACGAGCTTACGCATCAGTGTCTCCATCATTTTGGATACAAAACTAACAGAAAAGAGTCTAGAATCCAAACTTCTGGAAGGATCACTGCAGAATCTACAGAGATAAGTGCAGTCGCTTTCCACACTTTCGTCTTGACTAAAGACGGCCGACAATTGGAAGAGTTTGACATAGTCTGAACACATGGCTTTACCTCGGGCGGGCGGGGTAGAGCCATTGACCTACATCTCTTGATGGACCCGTAGTAGCACAAGGTTTGAACCAACAGCCCCTGACTAAAGAGAGTTTTGCTGAATTTGTCAGAGATTCTCGTGAGTATACTCAGGATGACAACCTCAGCATTGCAGTTGAGGTGAACCCATCCGGGGCAGCTGATGGTTGGGAAGTAGCTGGAGGCGTAATCCAGTTTCTGGAGGGGTACATTGCAAAGAACCCCAGAGAACAGGAAGAATTCAGTAATCTAAATGACGATGACAGGGCTAGATGGGTAAGTGAGGGAAATGCTATACCACGTAGCCAGGATTTCATCGAAAAAGTTTTTGATAAGTACCATTGGACTGAGCATCTTGGTGGTACGCTGGGTATGTTTGATACGAAGGAGGTTTTGTATGGACCAGATCCCATCACTTGCCAGGACAACGTGGCATATGGATTTATGACGGGCGTTG
The DNA here is from genome assembly GCA_030341885.1 of Geodia barretti. Taxonomy (NCBI): domain Eukaryota; kingdom Metazoa; phylum Porifera; class Demospongiae; order Tetractinellida; family Geodiidae; genus Geodia; species Geodia barretti. Next base: position 2,834 of record CASHTH010002110.1, read on the forward strand.
AACCCAAGTATCAAGGAATGAGTTTGGGAGGTTTGCTTTTTCAAGCGCACGAAGCACAGAACTATGCAAAGGGAATCGATGCAACTATACGGGAGTTCACTAGCATTTCTCGTGTTCTTGCACGAACATTTGCATGGAAGAAGCACAAGGAAGTGCTGTACAAGGATTACATGGTATGGAGGTACCTGACTTCCAATGGAACATATCACATACCACCGGATGGAAAAAGATACTCTAAAGAAGAGATTCTCAGCAAAGGCCTTGTTGGAGAACACAAGTATGCACCCTTGGCTAACATTGATTGGGAGGGTCCTCCTCATTACCAAAAGACAGACGAAATTCAGTATAAACCTGATCTCAGATATCCTGGGGGATGGCATAATGGAGCAAAGAGACACGCGATTCCAAGTGTCATTCGTGGAGGTGTTGGAGCATACAAAACGTATCCTTCACCACTGCCAGTTTTGTACAATGAGAATCTAATTACTTCTGTTGCACCAGCACAGTAGAGCTCCTAAATTCCTCTCCTCATACTCTAAAAAAGTACAATGTGTCAATACTGTGCCTATGATAGTTTAATATTGTACACTATGTATCAAGAGCATGATAGTTGAATTACAGATTAAATATTTTCATGCAAAGCTCTCCTCCCCCTTATGCTCTGTTAGCTATCAAGGAACTACTGTAGTAATGTTATTGGCGAGCGGGAGCAAGCCAACCTAGTCGTTCGTTCGAGCGGAATTTTCTGTGTATATATTATATCGTACGTCGTACGTCATGTAAGTGCGCATGCGGCTTTGTACGCGCTTCTTTTTATCCGAAACTATTTCTTTACACATTTTCTGCCTCGCCGATCGATCTAGCTAGCCAGCTAGAGAACTCTCCTCCATTCGACGCCATCCGCTGCAACCTTCGGTGACTGACCGAGGCTGTACCTCTTCCCAATCTTCACGGTTCCAAGGTACAACTTGCAAATACGCTAGGAATGCTCGTGCACATACTGCTGCATGCCAGCTGCCTGGTGGACCACGACTGACGAGCTGAAAGCGTAAGGTAAGTACCGTTCTGCTCACCTGCTCACCGTTCTGCCAATGGGCAATACGCATGTATCAGCGACAGGTAGATCTGTCTTGCTTCACGAAAGGAAAGCTGTGCGCTGACAGCACGTTATGCAGCCCGAACATCGCGGGCAAATCCCAAGTTGGGTCGCTCCCGCTCGCCAACAATGTTCAACATTTCCACTAGTAGTTAGCTATCAAGGAACTACTGTAGCTAGTTAATGTTTTGGTTAGCTAGCTATATCAACTGTAGTAATGTTATGGTTGGCTATCAAAGAACTACTGTAGTATAATGTTATGGGTAGCTATCAAGGAACTACTGCAGTAATGTTATGGTTATTGGCCAGCGGGAGCGAGCCAACCTAGTCGTTCGTTCGAGCGGAATTTTCTAAACGACCGGACGGCCGTACGTTGTGTAAGTGCGCATGCACGGCTTTTTGTACGTGTTTCTTTTTATCCGAAACTATTTCAAAATATTTACACATTTTTGCCTCGCGATATAATTATGCGCCGATCGGTAACTCTCCTCAATTCGACGGCATGCGCTGCAACCTTCGGCGACTAACCGAGGCTGTATATACCTCTTCCCAATCTTCATGGTTCCAAGGTGCAACTTGCAAATACGCTAGGGTTGCTCGTGCACATACTGCATCATGCCAGCTGCCTGGTGGACCACGACAGCGTAAGGTAAGTACCGTTCTGCTCACCTGCTCACCGTTCTGCCAACGTACAATACGCATGTAACGGCGACAGGTAATCTGTCTTGCTTCACGAAAGGAAAGCTGTGGGCTGACGGCACGTTATGCAGCCCGAACATGTCACAAGTATGTTATGGTGCAAACAGGCCGTGTTGTTACATCTGACGTACTTGCATCACTCGTAGGTCAAGCATGGCCTCGTTTGTTCAACCCACTGAATGTTATGAGTGGGTTCAGAAAGTGCGGGATACAGCCCTTCAATCCTGGGGAGGTTAGTGACAGAGCATTTAGGGTGTCAAGCCTGTCCTGAAGAAGTGGAGGAGGACCATCCTCCTTTTCCCCCGGAGAAGATTGAACTCTTCGAAAAAAGGTACGAGGAGGGCTATGATGTGGATGACCCGGAATACAAGGTTTGGTTAAAGCTCTATCATACGGAATTAGTAACTTCCTCTGGATGCTTGAGAAGCTCTCCGTCCAGCAGCGAAACCTCACCTGTTCTCAGCGAAATTCTTACCCTGCCTAAGCCTCCTGCAAGAAGGAAGAAAGGGGCTAGCAAAGGAGCTGTTTGCATAACAGAAGATGAGGTACTGCAGGGCTTAAAGAAGAAACAAGCCGAAAAGGCCCGACAGGAAGCACTCAAGGCAGAAAGGAGAGTGGAACGTGAACAACAAAGGGAGGAAAAGAAAATCCTTCGAAGTGCAAGAAAGGGAAAGAAGAACAGGTCCCTTTTGCTGCGATCGATATCTCACTTGAAACTTGTCCACTCTGTCAAAGGGGGGAAGACGAGTCAGAAGAGGGGTCACGATGGATCAGTGTGAAAGATGGTTCCATTTTGATTTTGTATATTGCAGATGATGTTCCTGATGTGTTTGTGTGTTCTGAGTGTGTCGAATACTAAGAGGATTTTTATATAATTATCCTGCTTTTTTTAATTCTCTGCCAATGTGTTATTAAGTACATGCTTTCGTTCAACACGTTTGTGGAAGAGGTGTGGCAGAAAGTACCCCGGGCCATGACCCCACTTTCTTTCTGTTCCTTGGTCCCATTTTTGGTGGAAACCTACCTTGTATTGGGTTAAGTTTTCCTTTTATGGACTTAATTTTCTGACAAAGTAAGTATGTTTATACATTACATTGTCTGATAAGTGTTTTGTGTTATAGAAACCAACAGTTTATGTGGCCTGTATGCAATTTCACAACTGTCTCATATTCTATACATTGTCTCATAAATGCATTGCTGGATTAAATTAAATATTAATGCAAAATTGTCAAGTACTGGGGGGTATCTGATCATTACGATTAGTTGCAGAGAATTGGAGTTAGTTTAACTGTTAAACCTATGAAACTTGTGGTTGTGGGACTAAGCTTCTGCAAGTACTCCTTGTTTAGAGCTAAGTGTCTCCGGGTTGTATTCTCGCGATATGCGTACGTACGTACGCTGTCCATTAGGGAATGTAAATTAGTCACGCTTAGGAATGTCAATTAGTCACAAAAATGAAGTGTAACTTCAGTCATTCGTAGGAAGTCTAGCTTCCGCCGTGCGCGAGGCAAAATATGCGCGTGCGCATTCCTAGTACCTTCTGCTACCCTATCGCTCACGGGCCGCCTCGTAGCCTGTAGTGCGAGAATAGCTGCTGACAGACAGACGGACAGACACAGACAGACAGACCGACAGACGACTACCATGCGCGACGAGGGTTAATGATGGGCTGGGGTTTGTAACGCCGTACTCGTGGTCTGTTGCCTGCGCGTGGAGAGTGAGACAGGAGCTAGCTACACTACTTGATAGCATCCGAAGGCGATATATATACTAGTAGGCGAATGCATGGCATTTTTGGCGAGCGGGAGCGAGCACACAATGACTCTATCTGCACGAGCCATCCTACAACTTGAACCTTAGAATCACGAAGATTGGAAAGAGGTATAGACAGCCTCGGTCAGGTATCGAAGAGCGCAGCGAATGCCAGCAAATAGACGAGAGTTCTTTGGTTGGCTATATTTCGCATCGATATTACAGCTAGGCAGCGTCACCAGCGTGTAAAAATTTGCGCCTTCCCCATCACGAAAGCGACGCTGATACAGACGAGCCTCTCTGCTCAGGAGTCTCACGGGCACGATGTTCTCTTTCCCACTCACTTCGTTCGACGACGACGGGCATCTTCCCCGGACTATAATTGGCGAGCGGGAGCGAGCTAACCTAGTGGTCCGAACGGCGCGATTTTTCTATAATTATATTATTTATTTATAATTATACGACCGACCGCGTACGTCGTGTAAGTGCGCATGCTCCAGGGTTACGCGCTTCTTTTTATCCGAAATGATTTCCAAATTTCACATGCTGCCTGATGTGTCGTCCGTGTGTGTAGCTCCGTACTCTCGCATCAGTCGGAGAGGATGCCATTCGTCGTCGAAGAGAGAGGGAAAGAGAACATCGTGTCAGTGAGACTCCTGAGCAGGGAACGCGCATATTCTTTACACGCTGCCTAGCTGTCATATCAATGCGAAATCTCAGCGAAAGAACTCTCGTCTATTCGTTGGCATTCGCTGCGCTCTTTAATACCTGACTGAGGCTGTATATACCTCTTTCCAATCTTCGTGGTTCTAAGGTTCAAGTTGTAAATAGGCTAGGATGGCTAATTCAGATACAGTCATTGTGTACTCGCTCCCGCTCGCCAAAAATGCCATGCATTCGCCTACTAGTTCTTATGCACAACATGTATACGCACGACATCATCATAGGCGAGGCAGGCAGCATGTGGAATTTTGAAATCCTTTCGGATAAAAAGAAGCGCGTAATCCTGGAGCATGCGCAGTTGGACGACGTACGGTCGTAGATAAATAATAGAAAATCCGCGCCGTTTGTACCACTAGGTTAGCTCGCTCCCGCTCGCCAATTATATATACACGCCCTGCGTTGCAACTTCTGGTGCCTCCGAGTCCGAGGTACGCAGAGCGCAAGCGGATCCTACCAAGGTAAGCCGTGCATATAGGCTTTTTTCGCTCGTGTTCACGCCGTAACTCTCGCAGCATTTTCAGAGAAAACTGCTCTGACCTTCATTGCCCGTTAAGTAAGTCGCATCGTTTGTGAGACCAATACAGGTCGATACCTTGATTTCTCCTCTCACCATCCTGTCACCCTCAAAGCATCAGTGTGAAGGACTCTTCAGAGTCGTGCTGTGGCACTCTACTCCTCTCCTGATGCAGTCAATGAAGAGCTTTCCAACATTGTCAAGGGTCTGACCGTGAATGACTACCTGAGAAGGTTTCTTAACAGACACCCCCAGAGACCCTCATCTCATGGAGGTAATCAAACACCAACATCCACCATTGTCACCCCCTACATTCGATGGATTCTCTGAGACTGTCAAGTGAATCCTTCTAGGTGTGAATGTTAGGGTACTTTTCCAACCCCACATGTATGACTCTCCAAAAACAGCTGGTTAGAGCAAAGGACACTACACCCCTGTTATTGACATTATAGGTCTACTAGTGGTAATGCTTGGCATTCTTTGGGCGAGCGGAGCGAGAACTCAAGTACGTATATACAACCATCATCAGCGATAATATAGCTACGTACGTCATATTAGGTTGAGTATATAAGGCAGCTTGCGCCTCGTCGCTGAAAAGACGAGTATCTCTGCCGTGAGGACTTTCGACGGCCGGGCGTTCTGTCTGTCTACCTCTTGGACCAGAAGCAGTATCGTTGCTTTGCCCGCTCTCGATCTAGTAATCGCCCCTGAAAAAGACGAGTCTCTCTGTCGTGAGGACTTTTGACGGCTGGGCATATATAGATAGAAAATTCGAGCCGAAGACACGATTCTCTGTCTGTTTAGTCCATCTCCTTCGAAGGGAGGATGGATAAAAAATCCCGCACAGTGAAGCGCGTAATAATTATTAACGCATGCGCACTAAGACGACGTACGGTGTGCGCGCGTCGTATATATGAAGGGGTCAGAGCCAGAGTGGGCCAACCCTCAATATACAACTGTTGCCGGTTTTTGTTCTATAAGGACATTTAGAAGGAAAAACGGCAAGAGTTGTATATTGAGGGTTAGCCCACTCTGACTCTGACCCCTTCATATAATTATATACTAGTAGGCGAATGCATGGCATTCTTGGCGAGCGGGAGCGAGCACACAATGACTATATCCGCACGAGCCAACCTAGGCTACTTACAACTTACAGCTTGGAACCATGAAGATTGGAAGCCCCCGTAAGGCCAAAGAGTGCAACGAATACCGCCAAATGGACGAGAGTTCTCTCCCTGGCATCAAGCTAGCAGCAAGAGCGTGTAAATATTTTGAAATTATTTCGGACAACCAACGGTGTAGCCTATAGCCAAGCTAGCCAACAGGTGGTAGCATGACACAATGTCTCCTTAGAATCACGCAATCAAGCTATAGCTGGGCCTCAGCTTTATATCTAGCTAGCTCTCACTAGTATACCAAGTAGAACTCACACAGCCGCACTACAGCAAGGGCATACGCATGCGCACTTACACGACGTACGCGGTCGTATGTATAATTATACAGAAAAATCGCGCCGTTTGGACCACTATATAGGTTAGCTCGCTCCCGCTCGCCAATAATATACTAGAATAATGTTCAACATTGTTGGCGAGCGGGAGCGACCCAACTTGGAATTTGTCCGCGATGTTAAGGCTGCATAACGTGCCGCCAGCGCACAGCTTTCCTTTCGTGAAGCAAGACAGAGCTACCTGCATGCGTACTGTATATTGCCAGAACGGTGAGCAGGTGAGCAGAACGGTCCTCACCTTACGCTTTCAGCTCGTCTGTCGAGGTCCACCAGGCAGCTGGCATGGAAGTAGGCTAGGCAGCGATCTGGGATTTGTCCGCGATGTTCGGGCTGCATAACGTGCCGTCAGCGCACAGCTTTCCTTTCGTGAAGCAAGACAGAGCTACCTGTCGCCGTTACATGCGTACTGTATATTGCCAGAACGGTGAGCAAGTGAGCAGAACGGTACTTACCTTACGCTTTCAGCTCGTCAGTCGTGTGGTCCACCAGGCAGCTGGCATGCAGCAGTATCTACACGAGCAATCCTAGCGTATTTGCAAGTTGCACTTTGGAACCATGAAGATTGGAAAGTGGTACAGCCTCGGTCAGTCACCGAAGATTGCAGCGCATGACGTCGAATGGAAGAGAGTTCTCTCGCTGGTTAGATCGATCCGTGTGGAAATGTGTAAAAATTTGGAAATTAGTTTCGGATAAAAAGAAGCGCGTACAAAGCCGCGCATGCGCACTTACAGGACGTACGACGTATGATAAAATTTATATAAACAGAAAATTCCGCTCGAACGAACGACTAGGTTGGCTCGCTCCCGTTCGCCAATTTAATAGATAGAAAATTCGAGCCGAAGACACGACTAGGTGGGCTCGCTCCGCTCGCCCAATAATACAGTATAGTGCGCTATAACTGTATTATATATAGCCCTATATAAATTCTTTATGGACTTATGGACGCTCTATGTGCCCGATTATAGCCCTATATAAATTAATTCTTAGGACGCTCTGAGCATATTTATGTGCTCGTGTGGCTGGCTAAGGGTTAACACTTACGCCCATAGCTTCCAAAGCAAGGAGGGAGTCCAAATGCGGGTCAGTTTGATGCGTATGTGCGGCTAGACGTGTCCGATCTTAGATTGCCGAGGTATAGCTGCTGCAATACTACGCGGAGTAAGCGGAAATACTATAGGTGAAGGCGACTCCTCTTAGGGCAGGTTGGAGGGCTTCATGAACTCCACTTTTACTGGATGTTGTTATATTCCAGAAAGCTTCGTGACGAAGGGAGCTCGAGATTTGCAGGGCATCCGTCGGTAGATGAAAACGCCCGATGTTACGTAATATCGGCAGTCGACCTTTTGCACGGCATACGTAACTCGGCAACAAAAGCGCGTCAATGATCCAAACTTGGTACGAAGGATTGTCATTTGCATTAACACTACCTACATCCTAGATAATTATAGAATAACTAAATGATATTTTATCGTATGCTCTGGAGGCCTGTCCGAATATACATGGTGTCCGATCTTTGATGAGCTACTCCAGTAGCTGAAATAGTGGTGAGGGTTATGTATGGTCAAGTGCTTTTCACTTTGCTGTAGTATATAGTATATAACTAGTATATATTGAACGCGCATGTGCAAATAACCAAGGTAGTGTAGCTATATAGTAGCCATTGGCTGCTGAAATAAAGAATAAAGTGGCGAGAGTTATGCACTTTCAAAGTGCTTTTCATTATTGTGCTTTATTTTGCAGGCCCTTTGATAGTTCTGTGACAAACAACATTGCTGGAACACAGCCATTGTAAATTATTAGGACCACTACGCCAAGCAGTACCATTGCACATAGCTAGTGAACGATATTATCGATCAAGTCTACTCTTTACCTGCACACTATAATTATGGGAAAGGTGCATAAAAAAATAATTGCTGAAAATGTTCAAAAAATCGGATTGTAAAACGTGCAAAGTGATTCAGAGTCTTGTGCTGGATTCCACAGCTGGTGCAGTACTGTCTTCCAGAGTAGGAGCACTAGGTGGGTGAGGTTCTTGTTGTGAAGATTCAGTCAGAGGTAGGGCAGAAGGAAGGGATGGGGCAAGCTCAGTGCCAACTCCCTGTCTCAAGTCAACAACAGGTGCACTCGGGTGAGCAGGGAGATGGCTGAAAGAGTCAGGGGTGGGGGGTGCAGGAGTGTATGGAGGTGGACGCCCTTCCCCCCACTGCCCAAGATTAGAAAACTGTTGCAGTGGGTTGGACTGTCCCTACATCAAAGCAAAGAAAACTCACATACAAACTATTTGCATGAAAACAAAGAGATTAACACTGGTAGCGCTTGTATGTTTGGTCGACTTGCTATATATGACTTTAGTCCTCAAAGTTACAGAACAAAGTTTGTGTTCATGACACTAACTATAGCAAGCTACAAGCTAAGATTGATCCAGATTGACTTAACAAACCATCATACACTTTTGCTACTGCCTATCATGTTTATAGTTACCTATATTACCCTCAGCGCGCATGCGCAGCGAGGTTACAGTCGCCCCATCTTACCCTCGGCGCGCATGCGCAGCGAGGTACTGTAGTTTAACTACGGCGCGCATCGCGCAGCAGAGGGTCTACTGTAGTAACCCTCGGCGCGCATCCGCGCACGCTCGAGGGTCACTGGAGTTTGGGTTGTTCTGTTTCTGTTACTCTCAATCTACTCTTCGCGAGTGTTCGTCTCACAAAGGATCATGACTCTCACTTACGCACTGAAGGTCAGAAATTTCGAACGGTTTCTCTGAAAGTGCTCCGGGTCATTGCAAAGATTACTAGAGCGCTTCCAGCATTGTATGGCTAATGCCGGTAGTCGCCATTTTATCGCTGGTCGGATAATGCGCATGCGCTTTATATTTAGCACACGGCTTACCTCGACGGGTCCGCTTGCTCTGTCTATCTTGAAGGCACAAGAAGTCACAACGAATGGCGTGTATCGACTCTCGCGTGCTATCTACTACTGTAGCTAGCCCGTGTCAGACTCTCTGCGAGCTACTTCGCCGAGGGTCTGCACGTTAGTGCTTTCATTGGGTTTGTCTGTGTTGTGTGTCTGTCTGTTACCTCACATCTCACTTCTCGAGATGTCGTTCGTCTCACAAAGGATACGACCTACTTAACGGGCAATGAAGGTCAGAAATTTCGAACGGTTTTCTCTGAAACTGCTCCGTTGCAAAGCTAGAGCGCGAAAAAGCCAATATGCAAATACGCAACGGACGGGACGGCTTACCACGGTCTGATCGATCCGCGTGCTCTGCGTACCTCGGAGGCACCAGAAGATGCAACGCAGGGCGTGTATCGCCTCTCGCATGCTATCTAGTAGTGTAGTTAGCCCGCGTCAGACTCTGCGCGAGCTGGCAAGAGACCCGAGTAACAGCTAAAACTAAACCCAGCCCATCAATTAGTGGTACGGCGCATGCGTTTACTTACGCGTGCGCGTCACAATGCGCCGAGGGTTTGCACTTCAGTGCTTGTCATTTTATGGTATGGATCCTACTGAAGCATGAAGGGTGTAGGCATATCTAACTGATTCATCATACGATGGCGGCGCATTTGACCGAGATGAGATGTTGTGTAGGGTTCCTGGAACGGGGTCTCTCGTTATCCTCAGGCAGTCATGCCCATCTCCACTGGTGGTATGGACTCGTCTCTAACTGGTGGTTGGTATGGATTGGGACACACTGGGTCAACTGGAGGGAAATCACTGGGCCAACTGTGGGAAATCACTGCCAGTCACGAGAGTGGGCTGGTCGGGCCTTCTCGATTGTGCTGGATTGTCGCAGCTCTGGGTCGCGCTGTAGGTGCCATGGTGGGTGCAAATCTCACCCAACCTGCGGGCATCACATGAGTTCTGTTCATAGACCCGGTGTGCAGTGTGCAGTTCGCAGTCCACTGCAAACTTCATAGAAGCTCTGACCAAAAAGAAACTTCAAAAGTAAGAGTCTCACTCACAAAGTGGAAATAGCGGCATCAGTCAGGGCGGCTGCTCTGGCTAGCTTGACTACATGGGTCCGCTATTAGCCTTTGTGACGACTACAGTAGTAGCCTATATTACGCCTGATGCAAACAGCACAGCACAAGCACACTAATATTGAGGACGTGATTATCATCATAACCTCAACTGCATGCAAAATAGAAATCACATGGAGGAAATAAGTATACATATGCAGATAATCACTACATGTCCAGAAAATGATGATGATGGATGGGTCAATTACGGAACAGTCCATTTCATCACTGAACATCTGACAGTCTTCCTCCCATCGCATCATCACTCCATCAACACATTCATCATTTGAGCACTGATATTGGGCTAGCGGCGGGCAAAATGAGGGTAAAGGCAATACATTACAGTGTGAGCGAGAGGTTCAGATTATAGCCGCCTTTTCACGTAAGGACTCTGAGGAAAGTCAGTAGCTCATAATGAAGCGTGATGCGCAACCTCGGGGTGTATATATTCCTCCGCCATTTTATTTGTTCGGGTTTTCTATGCAGGTCTATGGAGATGATGTCGACTTTTCCAAGCGCGTCGTTAGCATTTACTGTACGCTCTGTCCATTGAAAAAACATGTGTGAAACTGATATGTCCATAGATTGCAGGTGCTAGGGTTGCTCGACTATTGGGCGATACGCGGCGGACGAGATAGACGGTGGCTATTAACGTCTGGATCTCGATGCCACTGTGGTAAGCGTTGCTAGCCAGAGACACAAGCCATTAGCAATATAGACAGGCTAATCCCAGTCTTCATCGAGAGCTTATCTACAGCAGAAGTCAGGCACCAGAAGAAACGGCCCTCACTAGCTAGTATAGACCGTAGCAACTCTTATACCCACCGTCTTTCGACGCCGTAGGTCTCCAAGGCATTATGAGGGTAAAAGGTCAGTGATATTTGCTTATAGACAACCACTGCTCACATTACTCGCTGGGCTCGATGCCACTCTTATAAACTACATTATGTAGATTCTATAACGGTCTTTGTGGTTCACGGCAGTAGCATGACTTTTTCAGCTATAGACCCTGACATAATTATTTTACGCACTTTAACATTACTCCTGTTACCATGCGTATGCACGTGTTTCACACGTCAGCCCACTCTAAGTTGTGAGTGGGTAACCTCGGCACACATGCGCAGTGAGGGTTACGGTATTGTTACTTGAGTTCGTGAGTCGGTTTGTCTGCTTACCAGTGTTTCTGCCACGTGCGCGCACAACATTCTCCCCCACATACGGATCTAGGTGTCGTTACACTTACCACAGTTGTTAGCATCATCACTGCTTGCATGCATTGGCACACATCGCAGACAGTCCTCCAGAGAGACACAACACCTCCACGTGAACAACTGAAGTGTCACTGCGACCCTCTCATTGGCTGCACAGAGAAGGACCTACAGGCGATACTGTGCAATAGTGTGTGCCGTGATTGCTACTTCAGCCTACAGTGTAAATCACACCCGGTGCACATATGTAAAGTGGCATGCTGAATAATAACTGACTACTGCAATACCCATTCACATACAGTGAATTGACGGTGAGACGTGACTCCAACATTGTCGAGCTATAGGAGTGCACACACAGTTGTAATACTACATGTAGTGCAATGACCACCCACAGCAACAGCGCGTGCCTGTCCTGTATTGATTTCTTGAAGTGAGGGCTTAACGAGCTTGCATAACTGTGTACCCATAAAGCACACAATGGCCGGTTGTAATTACCATAACAAGACAGGAAAGTCTCTTCACCATACATGGTGACTCATGGTACATCCGTATCTATATATTTTCTGTGCTCTACTCCTTTGTCAACATGAACACTCCATGTGCAGCGACTGTCAGCTGTATGTACTGAGTCTAAGTGTCATGCTGTCCTTACCTTCGCATTCTATACCCTGCATCACGATTAGCCAGGGGTGGTGAGGCATCCAGCATGAGGACACAAGTCCAGGGCACGTTCCGAGCCAGTGCAGGCAACTCTCTTGAACAAATGCTTTCTCGATAATAATTCCCTGTCCAAACCATACGGGTCGAAATGGCTCCAGTCATAGCCAAGCTGCTTACAACCACATCTGTACGTGGGAGAGGTAGCAATTAGAGCAAAGGGAAACACACAGACCGTGACGTAGTTGACAGCTAGCTCCAAACATGCGGAAGAGAAAAACTGTGTTTAACACGGACGCGGCCACGGGTCATTACAAAAGCTTCAACTTACTGTAGATCACAAGTAAGAGAATGGCTTAGTATATGACTTAGCAGCTTGACATAAGTCATGGTCTTACAGTTAGCACGTCCGCTCATCCATCATCACAGACAGTGCCCCACTGTCCTGCGTAGTAGATCTCAACACGACCTTCATGGGGACCACTCACAACAGACGGACTGGTGCCGTGTCATCACTGAACAGGTTGTGTTCACCAATACCACAGGACGCACAATTAAAGCTAAACAAAACCATTATTGTTGTGTACGTCATGACCAATACTGGATTATTTTAATTTGTCACGTACGCCCATCAAGCAATGCACGGACAGTATTGTTATACGTATTTCTAAATACCGTAAAATGCATGAAATTTGAACTGCTCGCTTCGTTCACCAAAAATGTGTTTGCATTCCTTGAGTAAACATTCCACATTCATGCTCAGGAAAAAGGTCCTGTGACTAGGGCAGACACAGCCGCCTCCTATTACTTTCTAGATTACAGCATCACAGCGAGTAAAGTTTGCTAAAAGAATAATATCTTGTGTCATGTATGCTTGTCTGAAGAGGAGGGCCTTTCATGCTATAAAATGTACATGCATGATCCTCCAGTGGGACATGTTATGGTTTTACTCCAGCTTCCAGTGCAGGAAATGCCGGCAGCATTCTCGTAGCACAGCCATAAAGAAACTGATCCTGGTAGAAGCAGTCACTCATTTCACTCTCTGTCCCATCACACCTCACGTTATCCTCCAGTCGAGATGGACGCCCGTACCCAAAGAAAGATCTGTGAACATGTACGCATACCGTGGAACCTCAGACAGAGACCGTCCGAGATAGGACAACCTCTTTTCAAAAGAGACACTTTTCAGTGCTGCCAACCTATTATATGCAATTGCTTGGAAAAGGATGTGATTTTGCTAGGGATTCGTGGAAATGACTTTAGCTTGGACATTTGACTTGCCTGTTACTGTAGACGAAATTACGCACTAGCTATCTACGTAGCTTTTTCCTGTCAGCTAAACGCTAGTGCTGACCTGTTCAGGTTGAATAATAGAGGTCAATAAACACAAAATGTGTTATTTTTTGACCTACAAAAGTGTGTGCAACTTTATCAATGCGTGCGGGATGCTGTGAACAGGCATAATTAATCGCCCATGCGTGATGGTTGGCAGGACTTCCTTTTCAACCCAATGCTATTTGACTTCAGAGATACGTAGGGACGACCTCTCTACAAGACAAAATGTTGGCCCATAGTGTCCTTGTTTCGGAGGTTCCACTGTACACTTCAGCATAACTGTGATGTTGCTTCCTCCTGGAATAAGCACCGGAGGCAGTTCTAAATCCCAGCATGCGACAGGCCCTATGGCCTCAGCCATGTCCCATTCTGTATCACAGATGGTGTTCCAACTCCGTTGTAGTAATCTCACTGTACCCTCGTCGTAGAGACATGGGAGCCATTGACCACCAGACGAACAGGGTTGGAAAACTCAGAGACTGGGATAGATAGCATGCCGGAGTCGACAAACGCCCTTCGCTGTTCTTGTGCCTCCAAGGAACAGAGCGCGGATCAGGTCGATGTGAGCCAGCATACCGCGTTGATCGCGCGTCTAATATACGCATGCGCACAGCTTATTTGATGAGTCGAGTTGGGCCACGCAACACGACCAGCGACCGTGGCCAGTTTGTCGCCCCTCGAACAGTTTGTTTCAGGAAATCGCACTTTTATTTTTCAGGCTCGTGTAATTCTGAAGCTATGGCCGCTTCGTAGCCTGTAGTGCCAGAATAAGCGTCGACACACACACCAAACAGACAGAACGACTACCGTAACCCTCGCTGCGCATGCGCACCGAGGGTTAATAATCATTAGTAATGCTGTACTTTGCAGCAATAGTGCTTGCTCTACATTCAGCATGTTTGGAGGGTCATGCAAATACTCTGATCACCCATATCAGCCAAGAGGCATGAGACATTATGTCATCTACACAATTATTTTTGTTGGATCTATAATACTTCCAAATGGAAGACAATTAATATTAAAGTTTGTACGTACATTTGCCACTGATTACTGTAGCTAGCTCTGCTAGGGTAATGAGCTGTACTAGGCGACTGTGTCCCAATCTAAAGTTGCCTTACGTATGTACCAGAGCAGCGAACTCCGACATCCTGGGAGTGGGTACAGCTGTGTTGGTAGACTCCAGAGCTTGGACAGTCCTTCAATACAACTCCGTCCCGAGCACTCCACATTACTCAGCAAAATTGGACCGGAGCTCTATGTAAGTTGAACAAGTAGCTACATGTACAGCAAAGTTGACAGAATGGCAGGTAGACAAATTTTCTTGCCTATCATCGTATACACAGGTACATAATAAAGTAAACCAGAAACAAACTGCACTGAAACCACCTGTTGCTATGTGAGGCTTGTCAGCTGTAAATAGATGAACAAATGTGTTTACGTCCATGTGCATAATAAAACACACGGTACATACTACATAGGTCTTAATAAACGTTTTGCTCCCTCCTATATATACACAGTCAGGATGAGCTAACCTCCCCATAGTAAGCAGACAGAAGATGTCAGCCCTTCACTGGCAAAGCCCAGTTTCTGCAGACAACAGCAGCATCCCTCTGGTCCCAGCCGTCTCCACACACACTCCCCAGATGACCATCCAGTAGGATCTCAACAAGACCTTCAACTCTGTTGCCATACATCCGAGGCGAATGGGCAGTAGTCCTGTATCATTACCTGAACAACATTGAATAGCTACCATTATGGCTCATGTAACACGAAATTCATTGTAGCTAAAACACATTCAAAGTACGTATTACAACTGATGTTGCCCCTCTCCGTAAGGAGAGGTAATTGCATCCATAGATATGAAGCAGCACTCGTCTAATTAACCCTCACCTGCACGCATGTGCAGCGAGGGTTATTGCAGTTGGTCTGTCTGTGTGTGTGCGTCCGTCCGTCCGTCTGTCCACCGTTTTTCTCGGTAACCGCGGCAACTCTGAGCGTGAAACGTGGACATATTATCAAGTAGGAGGCATGCATGGTAAAATAAGATTCTGGAGCGGAGAAGACCAGGGAAGCTGGTGAAACGGGCAGCTGTCGAGGTGAGTGTGCGTCAATTAGAGATCGCGCTACCGATAGCTGTGCGGAGCGAGATTGCTGGTGAAGTGACAGCAGCACACGCCCAGTGAATCCGTTCAGTGAAGGAGTCACTTATGTAGTGTAGTTAGTAGCTGAATAAAGTGGTGAGGGTTATGTACTGTCAATGCTTTTCACTTTGCTGTAGTGAGTACAGTATTGACACGCACGTGCAAACAACTGAGGTAGTGTAGCTAGTAGCCATTGGCTGCTGAAATAAAGAATAAAGTGGCGAGGGTTATGCACTTCAAGTGCTTTTCATTGAGATGATGCACACAAAGACCTGATATGCAAACCAATTGAACTCCCCCTTTGTGTTAAAAAAGTGCCATCCAATGGTCTCATTCAATTTTGAATACCTTGAACAATAATGTGTAGCGTAATCCGATTGGTCAGTCATCTCGGTAGTGGTAACAGTCAGACATATCACCCAACTCTCCATGATAACACAGATCCAATGACCTCTCAAACCCTCTGCAGTTGAGGTATGGCAACCAAATGGGTCCACTTCCCTCTCCAAACTCAGCCCTGACCGAGGCTAGTGGCCCGAGAGTAGCCTAGCTGCCTACACACCACCTGGACAGTGACAAAACTTAACCACTCCCTTTATCACCTCTTAATTCGGGGACCCTATACCCTATGTATCTCACCTAGGGATTATTACATGCAAAATCCATCACCACCTACCACCTCTTAATACGGGTACCATATATTCCATTTTCCATAGTGTCAGGAATTAATAATTATTATTTACACACACAATCATGAAGAACGAACAAAACTCACGTCTGCATCAACAATATCCCAATTAATTTCACAGACAGTGCCCCACTGTCCCTGGTAGTAGATCTCGACACGACCTTCATGAGGACCACTCCCACCAACCAGACGGACTGGATGCTCGAACACTGTTGAACAAAGTGTTGTACAACAGTTAAAAAGTTTTACTCACGATCTAGACTGTGAATTAGCTTACATACGTGAATGACAAGTACACATTTTTATACAGAGCTAAAGAAAGATGCAGGGATGGGTGTATGATTTTTTCAGCCGGAGCCTTTTCTGA
>CASHTH010002111.1:0-27293 GCA_030341885.1 Geodia barretti
TTTTTCCTTGAAATGGGGCGAAGGACGAGCATTTTTTGCCTGTTATTAGCATGCTGTAGGACCCTGTCTATGAGAGTGTGGAAAGACCCACTAGTTAATCAGAGTTGTATCATCCTACAGGACACTGTAACACACACTCCTAACTAATTCACGATTTATCCTCCACGGCTGCAGGCTGCAGTGACATACGTGCTAGCTTTAACTTTAATTTGGAGCACCTTTGACTACACTGACCTGCTAAACGTGTTTGACAATGTCTCTCTATGCAAACGTTTCATGTCCAGCTCTAAGGCTTTACTTGGGTCTCTTCCAACTAACTGTGTTTGCACTGCTATAGTGTCGAAATTAACCTCCATTGTGGTGTACCATGAGGCTTATCACACAGACACCTGCTAGAGTCTGCCAGGAAACCTTATTTTGACTTTTAGTGGTAGAGTAAACACCTGTACACACACCACAATCACAGGTTACACATTAATACACCTTCAGCATATTTTCTTTCAACCTTACACACATGCTGTATTCTAATTGGCAAGCAGAGCATGTACCATAATTATACCATACGTAGTATTACGTATTATGTGTGTAATATAAACTGAATGAGCCTATTTGCGCAGTTGAAACTCCACCTCCAAATTTGTCGCTCCTGCTTAAAAGACCCACTGGCATGCTTAGCAACAACTAATTGTTCACTAAGTATGGTACTACTTAGTACAAGTAAATTAATAATCCTGCAAATTTTAAAAAAGAGGCATAGAGGGATGGTATAGTGTGATTCAACACAATTTCGTGATTATGCACGAGAAGACTGATGAATAGCTACACAGCGCAAGGTGAAAAAGCACAGATTGCGGCGATGGGTGCGGTTTCCCTGTCCTAGGACCTTTCGCTGTGCTCGCTGGGCAATAACTAGCGTAATCCCACGCTGCCGATGACCTTTGCAGCATAATTATAGCATGTGGCTCGCTCTTCAACTGGAGTGGGAGTGTAGTGGGGGTGGCTTCTCGGTCCTCTCTCGGAGGCAAAAATGTATGGGCTGAGTCAGTCCGGGGCGCGGTTGGTGTCTGTTGTCCTGATCTCGGAGGTAAAATACGTCCTCTTCTCGTTATCTCAGCGGTAGTTTCAATCCATTCTTAGTGTTTGTCCGCTTCTCGGAGGGTCCGTTATGGGAGGCTCCACTGTATTATTTGAGAGCAAAATTAGCCTACCAGTTGTCTTAATTACCTGATTTATATATAGCAGACGTATCTCCCAGTTACAATGCACATGTGGAATATATTACATAGAGTGGGCGAAAAGTCGTGACCCACTTGTGTTCACTTGCCATAAAACATCATTGCCCTCGTACTGTCTTGCAGGTAGTCTGTACTGTGACTGCAGTCTGAGAGCGGGAGGTTTCACAGGTGAGGGGATACAGGGCCCCAGCGTCATTGCCATGAAGACACACAACCTGAAGGTCCAGTTTGTCGGGGGACACGTCTTCAGCAACACGCGGGTCCCCTACGGAGCGGCCATTCTACTGGTGAGGGACCCTCGAGGAGCCCTGGTGGCCGAGTGGAACAGGGAGCGCTCCAAGAGGATGATCTCGCCCAATGTCAGCAATCACTTCACCTACGTCGGGGAGGAGTACTTTGGTGAGGACTGTATATAGCGACATACTACATACTTAATGAGTTTGAGGGACTATGGGATTTCAATGAACCTCAGGGCCTCCACGTTGTACTGCTAGCACTGGCACTTACGTGTAGCTGGGCCATTGTTATCTCTCTGTGCATAGTGTTGAAACGATATAAAGCTATATACGTGTTTATGTACATTTTGTACGTGATCATGTCATAATTTGCACGAAAACAAGGTTTACTACAGAGCATCCCAGGTATACTACGGAAAATCAGTAGACCAATCAGATTTCTCTGATTTATACGAGCTAGGCACTCTGGTCAGATACCGGTATTATCTGACTTACGAGGGACAGACCTTCATCAGTTTTGGGGTTTCGTGACCAAGCATGAAAGATTTATCTGCACTTATTGTGAATGGGGAGCATTTGTTCGTTGCAAAGAGTAACTGGTGAGAATTATATACCTCCGTGAAATCTGAATCGTGGAATCTCGTTTTCTCCTCAAAAGGTTATAATGGCAAGCCAACAGGAGTTAGCTGTTGTACCACTTCCTTGTGCCCCAAAAGTAGCAATGTAACACAAGGAAACAGACCCTTGATGGCATTTCGTGTTTTCCTCCTCCTCTTTAGTTCATGTTTACAGTATTCATTTTACTGCATGCGTGCGATGTGTGGGGTGCGGGATGACACAGGTTGTCCTGCATTATGCCCATACATTTGAGATTTTCATGTTTCACTTTCTATTTCAATCACATCCAACTTTTGACATATGAGACTGATCCGTATTGTAACAAAGAGCATGTATCCAAGAAATAGCTTAAATCGCATAATAAGTATATAGCTACTTGAATAAGTCACTTTTCAATTTTCTTCTTCTTCTTGTTGTTGTTGTTGTTGTTCAGTTTAGACAAGCGTATCTAAAAAACCGAGTAAGGTATAGATATGAAACTTTGCACAGATATTGGAATCCATGACAGGTCGTGCAAGAGCATTTTTATTTCAATTTTGTTTACATGTTTTTGTTTACATGTAAACAACAACAAATAGCCCCAGGCAATACATTATGATAGAGACAAATAAAGTGTGCTAACTGGGTAAAGCTAATACTAATGTATTGCCTGGGGCTATTTGTATACATTAGAAACCTCTGAAAAGCGGACGCATTTTGCCTCTGAGATCAGGACAACGGACACCAACCGTGCCCAGGACTGACTCAGCCCATACATTTTTGCCTCCGAGAGCGGACAGAGAAGCCACTCCCACTGCACTCACACTCCAGTTGAAGAGCGAGCCACACGCTATATGTTGCAAAGAATATTGCCAGCGTGGGTTTACGCTAGTCTTTCCCAGTGAGCACAGCGAAAGGTCCTAGCGCAAGCGCAAAGACCGGGAAACCACACCCATCGCCACAATCAGCGCTTTTTTCATGTGAACGCCTTGCGCAGTGTAGCTATACATCAGTCTTGATCGTGCATAATCAATAAAATTGTGTTAAATCACCCCAAGAGGGGTTTATTGCCGAGCGCGTTAGCGTGAGGCCGAGTTATTCTCGCGATATGCATACGTACGTATGTACGTGTCGTCACACTCAAGAATGTCAATTAGTCACGCTTAGGAATGTCAACATCCGTCATTCGTAGGAAGTCAGCTTCCGCCGTGTGCGCATATTCGTAGGAAGTCTGGCTTCGCGCGCAGTCAGTAGAGCGCGGGCACGAGCGGCCTCAGTAGGACTGTTTACGCATTGGCTGGCAGGCGCGAGGCAAAATGTGCGCGTGCGCATTCCTAGTAAGCTGAAATAACACAAACATCCGAGATGGGGACAACCTCTCTACAAGGCGTTTACCCTAAGTGTCCCTATCTCGGAGGTTCCACTGTATACTCTAGCTCTATACTGATGTGCATCAGACCCATCTGACCATTTTTTTAGAATTGTGTCTTTCTCAGCATGCACAGACATATCCCTGCATCCACTGCTGGTGTTTTTTCTGGGCAAGTGAAACGAGCCTGCTTAGTCGTCTGCATGAGGTTTTTCCATGTTATCCGATGACTATGATGATGATCACACAAAATATATGAAACAGAATCAAATTTTGTTATCATCTCTGTCGTCCCCGCATTCGCTCACCAAAAATACCTTGCATTCGCTCTAGTAATGCATTGTGGTGATAGAATAGCTGGGTGATTAGCTGGCCCCTTTCATTACAGGAGATAACGAAATGTGGGAAAAGTACATCCACCTGAAGCTACCTCGCTGGCCTCAACAGATGGTGAACCTTCTGCTAGAGGCAAAGTCCGCGGAGCGCCCAGTCTACGTCCTAATCTTTGAGGACCTAAAGAAAAACACTGTCGGGGAGATGAAGAGGGTGAGCGACTTTCTCGGGTTCTCGCTCACCGAGGCGGAGGTGGGCGAGAGGTTGAGGGTGGGGTTTTCCAACTTTTATCGCAACCACACGAGCACTTTCACTCACTTCACCCTGCGTCAAGAGAGGTTTGTTAGCAATGTCGTCGGCACCACATCCCAGTTTATGAAGGACAACGGCATCTACGACATGTTTCCAAGAATAGACGAATACCTCTGAAATCATCTCTCTATGTATCTATGATTCCGTTTTCACTTTCTCCACAAATTGTCTGTCACAAGGTATCTATTTTGTAGTCATTTTGTCACTCTCATCAGGATATCCATTATTTATGAGTAATTATTGCATGCTAGTAGGAGCAACTTAACCTTAGTGATCAAAAATGTACAATAGCTGTATTATACTTTGGATTATGGTAGGGTATAGCTGCTGCATTGTTTATGTGAGTGTCCTCGTACGTCCGAAGAAGGGGCACATTTGGAACTTGCCTATGTGTCCTTTTTAAAGGGGTTTCCTTCACCTGAAAGTCAGTGCACACTTCTAGCTACAGTAGTAGATAGCATGCGGGAGTTGATACACACCATTCGTGTGACTTCTTATGCCTTTAAGATTCACAGAGTGAGCGGACCCGGGCTAGGTATATAAACCTTGTGCTAATTTGCATATTGGCTTGTTCTCTTGCTTTTGACGCCATAACTTTTGAATGCAGTAGTTATACAAAATTGCCTCTTTTAAAATCAAGCCAGTGTAGCACTCAACCCGTTACTATCGCTGTTTGGTGGATTTCTTGCACATGGTGGCAGAAAACATGGTAACAGACAGACAGACAGACACACCCACGAACCAAGTACTGTAACCCTCACTGCGCATGCGTGCCGAGGGTTAATAATGAATACAATTATCACACGTCAAGTTGAGAGTACACAGTAACTGGGTCTCACACATGTTCAGTCCAAAGGACTATTATAGCTATTACTTGACGTAGAGTTCCATGAATTCAACTGGAGAATCATCAAGACCCAATCGACACAGTCTGGCCTCTATAGGGTCAGAGGTAGGGCTGGGGAGTCGCTGAGTGAAGTATGGAGGTTTGTTGAATGAGCAACAGCTACTGTTGCTACTGCAGCCTTCACCGTCCCAGAGAGGGTCATCTAGATAGAAGTTTCCAACAGGTGAGCCAGAGAGGTCACCAGACTCACAGAAGTAGTCTTCACCAACAAATGGTGGGATGGTAATACTGATACTAGCATCACATGGACAGGCATCTTCCCAAGTAGGTTGTGCCTCGGAAGAACCAGCTGCAAATGTCCAGATGTGCTGTCGTGGACTGCCGTGTGTGAGACTGACACCGCAAACATAGGGTTGTTCGATTGTGGTTGCTCGTCCATCGTGGTATAACTCAAATCCATCTATCTGACCATACTGGTAGGCTATGATAGAGCCACACACACTGCTGTAGTCTCCTCCACTGACAGGGAAGAAGACTGAGTCACAGGAGAGACCATAACCACCACTAACTCTACCACATGTCCTCTTGGAGTGACTAGTGAGCTGCCAGCCAGAGGGACAGTATGTGTTGGGGTCTGTCATGTTCAGGTAGACCACACGTCTCCAACCTCCTGTACCTCCACATTTAAATGTGGGCACATGTCCAAGTATATAGTCAGCAGTCTTCTTCAGTTCCTTTGTAACATTAGTCAGTACATTATGCTCCTGTTCAGAGTGCACAGTCATCACTGTCATGCTGAGACCATCTTGTTTAGAGTCCAGAGAGTTTAACTTAGAGTCAATAGCAGCCAGTTCAGTAGTTGTTTTGTTTTTGTGGTCCTCAAGATCTCTACTCAGAGAATTAACTTGACCTTCAATTATGGTCAGGTTTTCTTTAACGGCAGCCGCGGTTTCCCTCATTTCTGTCGTAACAACAGCCAGACTCTCCCTCATTTCAGTCATGAATGGACTCAGTGTCTCATGTACTGCTGCAGCTAGCCTCACAACTAAGAGAGATTCAGAGCGCAATTATACTACTGCCATATGCATTACTGCTCACCATCACATTGGGAGGCTCCAATATCTGTGAGGGAGAGTGTAAGGACTCCCACTAGGACCAGCAAAGTCTTCATTGTCTCACCATAGACTGTTCTGATAAGATCACAACTTAGCTGACAGTTTTCTATGTGATGAATGGAATAGCTAACAGTTATCTATCTGCTGAATGAACTAGCTGTCAGTTTTTTGTCCGATGAATGGACTGTATCCATAACAACATATTTGTTCAACTGATGCTCCCACCATGTGACATTATCTCGTAACAGATACCATGTTACACATGATGTATAAAAGTGTGCTAGGATGTATATAGCTACCACAAAAATATCTTCAGCTACGTTTGTCTCACCCTTTGACATGTACCAGTTTAACCACACCACTGGGTATTGTGCCTGGTGGTGCAATAGGCAACACTTTTAGCTACTGGTAGCGATGCATTGTCCTTCACTTTATGGATATGTGGTACTGGAGATTTCCATGAAATCTTTAGTAATAAAACAGTGTGGAGGATTAGTGTAGAGCCTCTACCCTACAGCTATACAATTCCAATTTCAAATGAGCTCCTTTTTGTTCTATGTTAGGTGGCGTGAAAAAAATGGCACCTTGATGCGAATGAAAAATAGAATGCAGCTCGCAGCCTGCACCTACAGTTCTTCTCACAGGCACCCTCTCCCTCCCTCCCTCCCACTCCTCACCACGTCACAATCACCTCACCCACACCCCCAAAGGCCTCACATCTGTCACCGCCAGCACACTCTCACCACATTCCATCCATCACTATTGCTGCATGAAAAGCACTAAAGTGCAAACCCTCGTCGAACTGCGCATGCGCCGTACCGCTAATTGATGGGCTGGGCTATTTCTATATAGTATGCGTTTACTCGCGGAGTAGCTCGCGAAGAGTCCGACACGGGCTAGCTACAGTAGTAGATAGCATGCGGGAGTCGATAAACGCCCTTCGTTGTGACTTCTTGTGCCTCCAAGGTACACAGAGCAAGCGGACCCGGTCGAGGTAAGCCTTTGCTAATTTGCACATTGGCTTGTTCACTTGGTTTTCATGCCATAACTTCTGAACGCGGAACTCTTACAAAATTCGGCATTTAAAAAATGAAGCGGTGTAGCGCTGAACCCGTTGGTGTCGCTATTTTACCTGTTTGTCGCGCGTGGTGGCAGAAAACGTGACGGACGGACAGCTAAGACGGACAGAACAAGTACTGTAACCCTCGCTGCGCATGCGCGCCGAGGGTTAATAAAAGTGTTTGCCACAGCTTTGACAACTGTACAAGTAAACTTGTGCATAGCTACAATGAGTTTATATACAAGGTATTAACATCGGTCCACTCTTATGGTAGCTATGTATAGTTCGGCTGCATGTGATTTTGTGTCTCTTGTGAGTGGCTGTACTACTTGACATAGAGTTCCATGAACTCAACTGGAGAATCATCAATAGTCTCCCATCGACACAGTCTGGCCTCTATAGGGTCAGTGGTAGGGCTGGGGAGATGCTTAGTAAAGTATGGAGGTTCATTGAAAGAGCAACAGCTACTGTGGCTACTGCAGCCTTCACCGTCCCAGAGAGGATCATCTGGATGAAAGCCAGTAGCTGACCCAGAGTTGGCTCCTGATTCACAGAAATAATCTCCACTCACAAATGAGGGGACAGTAATGTTGATAATAGCATCACAAGGACAGACGTCATTATAGGTGGGCAGAGCCTCAGAAGCACCGGCTGCAAATGTCCAGATGTGTTGCCGTGGACTGCCATGTGTGAGACTGACACCGCAAACATAGGCTCCTTCAATGGTTGTGACCCGTTGTTCATCATACGGTTCAAATGCATCCATTGCATCGTCCTGGTAGGCTATGATAGAGCCACACACACTGCTGTAGTCTCCTCCACTGACAGAGAAGAAGACTGAGTCACAGGAGAGACTATAACCAGTATTAACTCTACCACATGTCCTCTTGGAATGACTAGTGAGCTGCCAGCCAGAGGGACAGTTGGTTTTGGGGTCTGTCATGTTCAGGTAGACCACACGTCTCCAACCTCCTGTACCTCCACATTCATATGTGCGTGAATGTTGGAGAACGTATTCTGCCGTTTTCTTCAGTTGCTTTGTAACATTGGTGAGTATATTTTGCTCAGTAGTCGTCTTGTTCTTGTCTTCTTTAAGATCTCTACTCAGAGAATCAACTTTAGTGTTAACAGCAGCCAGACTCTCCCTCATTTCTGTCGTAACAGCAGCCAGATTCTCCTCATTTCAGTCATGAATGGACTCAGTGTCTCATGTACTGTTGCAGCTAGTCTCACAACTAAGAGAGATTCAGAAATTTACTATAAATGTCATTGTTAATTATTATACTCACCATCACATTGAGAGGTCCCAATATCCATTAGGGCAAGTGTTAGTGTTGCCACTACAACTATCTTGTGACACCTCATTGTACACTAGGTACTTCAGTCAGTGCAGGTGCAGCTATATCTAAAGCTATATCCTCTGATGCTCCTATTATATCAAGATCACAAAAAACTGGCAGTTTCCTTAGCTGGTGTATGGAGAGTAACCATAACAGACTATAGAGACAATTTTTTGTTCAACTGATGCGCTTCCTTCATGTGATAATGAGAGCATTTTGCATAACAGATAATATTATCAATGACAAAAGTGCTGTAGAAAGCAGCACAATAATTTTGAAATCTTCTTTCCTTTTCCTTTTCAACCCTTGATACATAACCGCAACAAACAGGTTAGCCACCATTACCGTATACCTTTCCTGCATTCATTATTAGCTACTGATATTCCACCGAAAAAATGTAGGTGTTCCACATAATGATCGCAAATACATGAGTGTGCCAATTATTGATCATGTCTCTGATATGGCAAGTGTTGCTAACAACAGATACATTGCATTTGTTTGTTGGCCACTAGCTATCTCCAGTCCAGGGTCTCTAGACTCGTTCTGCTGTCATCTCTGGCAGTACCACATGCACAACTACAAAGGGGTGGATGGCTAGAAGCAAAGAAACAAAGGGTTACACAGCAAACACACACAAAAACTACATGACACCATCCCTATAATCAGGGATAACATGGGGATGGTGACAAGTAGCTTTGTGTCTTTGCTGTGTAATTAACCCTTTTTCCTTTATTTTTTGTTTCAAGCCATCCCTTCAAAATATTTTGTCATTATTTAGCTATGCTGAACTATGGATGGCTAGATGCCGCAGTAGTGTTTTTTGGAGACAGTGCGAGTCATTCTCGCCAAGTTTTGACTAGGCTTTTGGTACACAGATCACGAACGATTTGACTTTGCCATCCAAAGAGCATCCACCGACACTCTAAAAGGCACTCGTGGAACTTGGCGCAATTTGTGGATAACATTTATACAGCAACATAATAAAATCAGCAGAGATTCACACAATCATTTTTTCATGAGTCATGCACATGGTCAGGTTTTCAAGTAGAGCTATGCAGACAGTATTCAGCATAGAGAATTTTCAAATTCGTTTTTTGAGAGTTCGATCTTGGTAACGCGAAAGTGCAGTGAGCCATTGTGCAGGTAGTGGGTCTGGAGCCCGTCCTTACTGTGCCTGGTGCGAAGGTCCTTGTGGTAGATGAAGGGCCTGAGACCGATACTAACAGGACTCCCTTTCTCCGGTCGGGTCCTCGTTTTACTCTCATATGTCTCATTGCAGAAGCACACACTCGCCGCGTAGTGGTTACAGTCACCGAGTTGGTTGACTACGGCAATGGTTATCGAACCTTTGAAAGGCCAGTTGAGTCGGTCGTCAAACGGACCGGCCAGAATCTCGACGTACACCGACGTGAAAGCCTCGAGTGACAACAGCTTCGAGTATTCAGTGCGCATAACTTTAACCCGGAACCTGTAGCCGAAAGAGTGTGTGTAGAAGATAGGGGAGTACTCGATTGGGCCACCCTTGATGTAGTTTAGAAAGTTGTCCATCTTGAATTCGTACGGGAGTACCGCAAAGTACATGCTGCGCATCTCCATTTCAAATGTCTTTGACACCGTATCACTGTTTATGGCAGCGTTCATGACGAAAGAGCCGATCGTTGTGTCCACCACAAAAGGGCCACCTTCGTTCTGCCGTCGTAGCTCTGTGTGGCGGATGAAGTGGTGGCTGGCACAGCAGGCACTGGACAGCTGAAAGATCCTGGTCATCACGAACCTCTCCCTCTCCTCTTTATCTCTTTCTAGCTTGGCCACACGGAATTGTAGCTCGGTGTTTTCGCACACCAGTCTCTGAGTTACATCAGCCAGCATTGGGAAGTGGGTGGTAACGTCTAGAGTGTGTTTCTGCATCTCCTTTCTAGGCAGGCTCACCTCACATCCGGCATAAAGGAATGGACATACTATTGTCACTAGATTGCAATTGTTTCTCAGATGCTCTTCCATGCGACATCGTTGGATGGGGAAAACGGAGCAGCCGTTGGGGCATTGAACGGGAAATTTGTCACACACATAGTAGTGGGTCTCTGTCACCTCCTCGTGTGTGGATGTGTAGGACTGGCAGTGTTGGCAGGTGTGCGGCCGCTTCCCACACTCACCGGTCTGGTGGGCCTCAGCATGCCGTCGGTGCATGATCCCACCGCAGCCCGGGTGAACGCAGGTAACGTCTATAAACTGACACCCGTTCAACTGGTCCTCGAGTGTGTACGCCCTGTTGAGGTGGCGCTGGACGTCCTTCAGCTTTCCTGTCCACGTGCAGCCGTCTGGTTGGGCGGAGCAGAACACGTCCAGGTCGAGGAGCGTTCTGCTGAGCGAGTGTTCGGACATGAAAGAGAAGTTGTGTCCGTTGCAGAGCGGGCAGTCCTTGCCCATCTCGGTGACGGCCTCGATG
The DNA here is from genome assembly GCA_030341885.1 of Geodia barretti. Classification (NCBI taxonomy): domain Eukaryota; kingdom Metazoa; phylum Porifera; class Demospongiae; order Tetractinellida; family Geodiidae; genus Geodia; species Geodia barretti. The sequence continues at coordinate 10,891 of CASHTH010002111.1, forward strand.
CACACGCGGCAAAACTTGTGGCCACAGCAACTAACGATACACGGGTCCCGGAGGATCTGGAGACACACGGAGCACTCGGTCTGGATGTGGGACGGAGGAGGGTGAACCAGCTGACAGTCGTACCCCCCGCGCTCCTCTCGGCTCACACAACGACTGAGACTTGACTGTGGATTCATTCTCCTGTGGCAGTTTTCCTCGACCTCCATCTTCGCCGGGCCACGCCTTCTCCCGGGTAGAACGACGCATGCGCACACGTAAATGCTGTGCCGCAGGCGAAGCGGTGATGCGAGATGGTCGGAAAACTGAAACCAATCGTAGCAGTGATCTTTCTTGTGCCTCTCAGCGTCAAACTAGGGTTGCACCCCTCACTGCTTCCAGCTATGAACACACAAAAGGTAAGTAATACATTTATGCCATTGTGTATGTGTGATATATGTTTTTCAGTGCATTTTCGACAAGGAGTGAAGTCGTTAACGTTTCGCACACATGATCTGGAACACCCCGCAACTGGTGACATAAATGGAAATATACATCCCCAGATACAAAGCGGAAGACAGTCAGCAACATTGTCATCACTTCATAACAGGCCACAGTCACAGCCATATTCAGAGCAGTCAACGTATGAACACAACAATCCTGCCCAGCTGGTGAATAATCAATCAAAAGATATCCACCACTGCAATGACAACCTGTGCACAGAGTATTTGAAACCGGCTGAACTAAGACGGTTTAGGGATTGTACGAGACGTCGGCGGAGCAGACACGAAAATGGGACGTGCAGATTCACTGACAGGGCAGTCCGCGACGCTGTCGCACTGGCAAGTTTTCCTGGCTCAGGCAGTACATGGGTCAGAGGTCTTCTTGAGAAAGCAACGGGCATTTGCACAGGTAGCTAGCTATACCAAAGCTGTTGAGCCGTAACTTATATCACACCATGTAGCTTTATACAGTGGGAGACACTATGGGAACAACAATTTTGTCCCTTTTTGAGAGGTGTCGTCCCTCCCACGGAGGTCAAATAATGATTATGAAACAAGTGTTGTTTTAGAGAGGTCATCCCTATCTCAGAGGGTCTGTCCATTGTCGGAGGTTCCACCTGTAGTGAAAAGGGATGAAAACAATATGTACTGTAGCTATGGTTTTGCATGCAGCTGGCTCTGATCCAAGTCAACCCCATGAAAGGTAACCACAGCGCACACTCCTTATGTATGACATACAGGCTCCGTGTACTGTGACACCTCTCTGAGGAATGGTGGTTTCAATGGAGAGGGTGTGTCCGGCCCTGCTGTGTTGGCTGTCAAGACCCATGAATCCATTAAACCATTCAAGGTACATGTCTGGTGGTTTGTGTCACTCCTCTCTGTAGCTAAGTCTGGCACGAAACCTCAGCCACAGCTGTTAGCTAACACAGTGTCCAAGATTAATGCTATTGGAAATGCTGGTAGAATAGTTTTCCTCATGTTATATAGGGTTGTATACTAAAGAAGAACAAAGGGAACAAATGTTCAATACACTGTAAACTCTAAGGAAACAGGGCTGTATATATTGAGCTTAATTGGCTAGCGAAGCGAGTCTGTACCTAGTCGTCTCAACCGACCAATTTTCCATTTCTTTCTATCCGGCAATGCCACACATACAGTAATGTTCTACGTGATTCTAAGTCAGCCAATTGAACTGCTCGCACTCGCTCTCCAACAATGCATTGCATTCCTCTAGTATAGTTATGTTGGACTTGTAGCTAACAGTGTCTCAAGTAAAGTTCCGTTTCCCAATTTTCAGAATTTGTTTGAAATACTCAGCTCACGTTATTTTGGTATTGGTTTGGAACGTGAGCTGGGTTTAGACCGTCGTGAGACAGGTTAGTTTTACCCTACTGATGAAGCGTCGTTGCAATAGTAATTCAACTCAGTACGAGAGGAACCGTTGATTCAGACATTTGGCACTTGCACTTGGCTGAATAGCCAATGGTTAGAGACAAAATAAGCAGGTTTATGTTGAAAATTCGAGCAACTGGATGACAAATTTGTGAACCTTTCAATTGATGGGCACTTTTTACTACAATGCCAACATGCAGTTCACTAATTTGTAACCCCTGTAGTAATGACAGTATTAGCTACACGGTCCCAATTTTGTGAACCTGACTTCCAAAGTTGACAATCAAACTTTGCTAAATTTTGCATTTGCTGAAATGTACCTTGAATATTTAGAGAAAGAGTGCTGATTTTTATACGAGTTTGGGGGAAATATAAATATAAAAAACGGAACTTTTACTCGAGACTCTGTTTTCTGTACACTGTATGCCACACACCCACACACTGCCACCCACCCAAGGCAGCCATCCACCTGGTGCGGTGCCCTGCTGATGCCATCATGTCAGAATGGAACAGGAAGACAGGAGTCAAAGACGGAGGCTCGAAACACACTGCAAGTGCTCCCCCTCAAGTCTTTGGTACAGGCTATATACCACTATAATTATTGATACCTCATGCTCCCAGTTTAGGTGATGGCCCAGAGAAAACAATATCCAATTTTGAGTGGTATTGTTACCTGCTTTATAACCTGGGGACATAGCACTGATAGGGAATGTAGTTTGAACCTCAGACATGGGGTGCTAGGATACGGAAACAAAATTGGGACCCACGTTCCTTAAATGGGATATATTGGGACAGAGCCAATCATGTGGGTATGCGTCTTAAGCTCACAATGATTCACAATGACCGAATGTAGAATTTGGACACCACAATTTGAAGCATGCTTTTAGGCACCAATGGAAACTGTCAGCAAAAAATAAGACTGTCTGTTTTTAGCTTTTTAATGCACGATATCTACGTGCTTTGCATACTATTCTGTGGTTATAAGTGAAAGGTGGATGCTGCATCTGTTGTGCTTCTATGCCTGACTATGACTGTGTGTGTGTGTCCTCACAGGCAGCAATGAGGACTGGGAAGAGTTTGTGGGGGAGTGGTCTCGTCGCTGGAGCCACGCAGCCCTCCGACTGGCACACTACCAGGAGACACGCCCCCTCCTCAGAGTGTACTACGAGGATATCAAGTCCAATGCAACCAGAGAGGTCCTCCGGATGCTGGATTTCCTCAGAGTCCCACATTCTAAGAGTCTGGTTGAGGAAAAGTTGGGGGGTGGATATGGATCGTTTCGTCGAGGGGCTGGGCGGAGTTTCATACACTTCACAGAACAGCAGAGACTAGTGGTGGTGACAATGTTGTCACACGTGGTTAGAGAATGCTCTGAGAAAGGCTATCACGACACGGAACAGTATGTACGGAATTACTTGTCATGTTTATGAAAAATCACTGCTATTCAACATAGAATTGTATGACATCTACAACACATTTGGCTATTTACGGGGTGTTGATGGTACCACAGTGATCCTTGTCCAGCCGTGTATGTCAGTGAGCTGGTCACAGTGAAGACTGGCTAGTATGTAGTAGGTTCCTGGAGACTCTGCTCTTACTGGAAACTCCACTTTAGCCACACCACCTGGTAGAACCATTCGTCTATAATATACATGGGGACGAGGAGGAGGAGGGGCAAAAGGAAGAGAAAAGATGAGGAAAGAAAGAATTAAGATAAAATGAGATGGGCAGAAAAGATGGGACAGGAGAAAGGACTGAGAAAGCAATGCGGAAGAGCTTAGGTTCTTGGTTGTTTCTTCAGGGTTTACTAAGAAAGAACAGAAGAAACAAAATTAATGCTATTGGTAGTTCATTACAGTTAGTGCCACTCTGTTGGGGTTGTGAAAGTATGTATACAGTGGTTGACCCTGTTGACCCTTGTCTGTGGTCTGTTGTCACTAACCTGTAGGCCAGCTCTCTCTGAGGACACAGCCCCTGGGCTTGTACCAGGAACAGGAGGCGTGACAGGGAGCGAGCGAGAATGTTCCGGAAGCTCAGCTTCACTCTTGTCACCTTCCCCACTGTCACCGGGCACTCCTCACAACTCACCTCAACACTTGGTAGCTGAGGCTGGTAATGGTGTACCTGGGACCCAATAATATGGGTAACCCTAGTCATTACAGTCACACAGCCTCATATCCTTTAGTCTAGTTCCCAGCTCCTTCCTTAAGTGTGTGCATGCGCTGGCTTCCGGCCCTCTCTCGTCATTGTGTGCACATGTGCCTGCTTTCCTCTCTTGTGTGAATGTGGACACGAACAAGGAGCTGGGAACCAAAATAAATACACCACCAGGCCATTCAGGCTAGAATGCACAATGGGGCATCACTTAGACTCTTTGATGAAAACACTGGACCACTGAGACAAACGGCAGATGTATATACACTATGGTGTATACTTTAATGTGCTCAGGTTTTGACTGTGTGTGGCTGAGGAGTTTGTATACATACCTTTAGGAACAGCTGTCCAGTCTCCCTGGCTTTCACAGCAACAAAGAACTGCATCATGCACTGCTCCACCAGATGTCTCGCATACTGCTTAGCCTCCATTGGAACACTCACCGAGGCCGCTGCAGATTGCATGCGGCACAAGTATACATGTCAACAACGAGGTAGCAAGGTAAAGGTGAAGCAAACAAGCCCGTCCAGGACAGCTATAAGCGATATCCTGAGTGTGACTCAAACCCACGACACTCTGCAGTCTAGGCGAGAACTCCACAACTAAGCTACCAGGGCAACTCAGCTGGTAGGGGAGAGGTTCAAATCATCGACACAATACAACACAAGGCAAACCTCACACCATGTGCTATGGCACTGGCTATGGCAGAGTAGTATACTCTCGCTAACTGATGAGACAGGTGGAATGTCTTACACTGTCCAGGGGCCACTACTCCTGAGAACTGCATGCTCATGAACCCCCTCACAGCCACTCCACAGTACCTGCAACACATCACACGGAGATGGACAACAGCCAATTGACATCTTCGACACTTCAATTTAGACTGAATCACGAAAAGAATCCTTTTATTTTTTCTTATTCCAAATAGCACTAAAGTAAACAATGGACACAAAGCCGCAAGTTCTCCTCCAAGAAAGTGAAAAACATTGTTTTGGGGCAGTGTAAGTATAAAGAGAGTAATGTAAGAGTGTAAGTGCAGGCATGGATGGTCATTAGTGATGCAGTGGAGGTGCCAATAGGTAAGTATGTAAATGCAGGCATAGGTTAGTTATATTTCGAGTCCTTGCCTGACAATGTGGCCCTCCACTCTGCCATCCAGTGTCCTCAGGAGGTGGCCGTGGTTGCTCACAGTCACTGTTAGTTCCACTGCCTCCCCCAACTTCCCCCCATCACCCATCACCACCTCCACTGAGCAATCCCTCGACGGGAAAGTGGGCGGGGCTTCTTGAACTGTCCCCGTCCCCAATTTTGTAGTCACTGGTGACATCAACTGCGTCCAAACCAATGCCAACCCCGGCAATGAGACGAACTCCGACCTCACCATGGCGGACGAGGGCCACTGCCATGATCTGGTTGGTGATGCTGGCGTAGCTCTTGGAGACTCGCAGGAACCTGAGGTCAGAGTTCACCTCGGACACAACATAGTCCGTCCCATTTGTCTTCTCAACAGCTCTCCCTCCTCCTCCTCTCCCTCTCCCTCCTCCTCCTCTCCCTCCTTTCCACCCTCTCCCCCCACCACCTCCTCACAGGTAATCTTCTTTACCCTGGCTACTGGGACTGGCCCTACACAATAGACCCCTCCCTGCTGCCTGCGGGACGTGGGGTCCAGTACCTATACACATCACCATGATGGACAACTTGAGTAGTGAGCAAGACACTGAAGACAGTAATAACCTGCCTATAGCAAACACATTGTAACACAGTGGAATCTCCGAGTAATGGACACGTTGGGACACGTGTAATTTGTCCCTTAAAGGGAGGTCTCTCTATACATAGTGAAAATTTGGGACCTCAAAGTGTGTCCTGGGGTTTTTCTATACTATGTCCTTTATTCGGAATATTCTTTATTGGAGGTTCCACTGTATTCTTGAGAAGCTACACTACACATTAAATAGATACAATATTCTGAGGTGAGGCAATCCCATCCTTAGATGCTCATACCAAATAACTTTAGTATCAACATTAGCTCAATGTGATGAATAAAATTCTCACACAAGCTGGCTATTATGTCTGTGTACCTGCCAGCCATCATTTCCAGATGGGAGGTCATCTCTTCTCATCCAGGCCTCAACCCACACGTGGTACACCCTGCACACACAGAAATATCTCCACTCATCGGGCTATCAATAATTTATGTGTACTGTAACGAATATCAATGAAGTGGCAGCATAATGACTTTTTTTAACGAAGAGCGGAAACCTAATTACATTGTTGCACTGGGCCCTATGGTTTAAGTTTCGTTATTTTTGGCCCCTTTAAAGGCACAGAGATGAAAGATTGAGACTTGGTGGGTGGTTGTTGTAATAGCTGATTTGGCAGATCAGACCAGAGCTGGTCCTGGGTGGCTGTGTGAAGCAGTTCTCCCTGAGGAGAGAAGGCCAGGTCCAGCTGGCCTGGCTTGCTGCAGTGGTGACCAGACTCGTAGCAGGTGACCGGTCGACTCGCTATCCCGAGGGCCCTCAGGAGGGTCACTGTTACCCCAGCCAGCACCCAACACTGGCCATACCTGCATCAGAACACATTACACAATCATTATATACATGTATAAATGTGAGCTACATGTGGAATAGAAAGTAAATCTCTTGAAGATGTAGGCACAACACTGTCTGGGAGTGTTCTAATACGAGGCTAGAAGAACAGAAAGAGGCTGCATTATAGATGAAAAGGTTTCTTCTATTATGCCGTGTCAACTAAGAGGTAGAAAGGCAAAGGCACAACAAACAAGTCAACTACACCCAGGACAGCTCTTTTTTCCAGGAAAAAAACGAGTTGCCCTAGGTGGGATTCAAACCCACAGTCTAGGCAAGCAAAGGTCATCTTCAGTGCAAGGGTGAGGATTAACATGCATAATTTTTGGCCGACAATGATGCTATTAAAATTACTCATTCAAAAACCTACACCAAGAAAAAGTGAGGTTTCAGCATGTGTTTCTGCTCTGTAGTACTCTAGTATGCATGCGAAGAAACATGAAGAAGAAGGGAATAGCTAACCTGACAGGTTGCTGGCTGCGGTGAAATCGTTGCAGGATGGCAGGCGAGCCGTTCCAGCGACACGGAGCCACACCTCCTGTGTACGTCCCTGTGTAACACTCTCTCATTACCCCTCTCCCATCTCTACTGTTGACCTGTTCAGATATAATTATACAGATTGATCGGCTTAACGTGCAGTTGAGAAACAAAGACGCTTCTTGCAAACTCACTGTTTTCTCGTACAATGGTCAATATAACATGAGATTTGCCTGTGACTATGCACCCCTTTTATACGCGGGGAAATCAGTATTGGCAAAAACCCATTTAAATTGTTATTCGTCTGCCGATTTCATGTTTAAGGGTCTGAATGTAGCAATGCAAACAATATTCAAATACTGTCATTCCAGCCCTACATACATGCATAGTAGGCATGAATGATTTTGAACGTCAGTGAATTTAGCTGTGCCACAATGCAAACAATATTCAAACACTGTCATTCCAGCCCACATACAGTCATAGTTATGAATGATATTAACCTGCGCCACTATGGACTTGGTAACAGTGGCTGCTGTACGTCTGTCGTCTGCACTAAGTCCCTGGAGTAGATGAAGTGCTGCACCCAGGCAACCTTGGGAATACTGCAAAGATCAATGATGGTTAGTGTAGACAAGTTAGGTGATAGTTGTGATGCCCTGCTATATACTTACTTGTCCATATTCCCACAAAAGTGGGCGTGGTTGCCTCGCCATGCCCTTCCAAATGGTGCCCACTTCATTGATCAAGTGGTTTGCAAGGTCATCTTCATTTTCAACATATGCATCGTCATCTATGATGAGGAGGAAAGTTTTTATGTCTCTACTTTCATGCACCAGTAAATGTAACAACAAAGAGCAGGTTGTTGAATGCTTTGGTCACATATAGAGCAATTCTATGTAAGAAAGGTAAACATACCAGAGAGCCATGGGTTAAAGAGCACAGCCACTGCCTTGTTGTGGTGGTGGGTTGCAATGTCCCTTCCTCTGTTGGTGGACAGGTGGACATGGTAATGAAACTTTCCCACAGGGAAGTTGGGAGGCAGAGTGATACTGAACCAGAGCTCTGAGGAATTTGAAGCGGAGCCCTTTGCTCTGAACTGGCCGAAGCGGTCGTTGGAGCGATAGGCAGAGATGAAGGTGAGGGTGAGGGTGTAGGGTGAGGACAGGGGGAGAGAGGTGAGCACTTGGACTATGAGAGTGTCTCCTCTTCGAAGAAGTGCCTCATACTCTGTACAGCTTCCATACCTTTTGATATTATGGGAGAAAATGGAGGTGTGGGCAGAGAGAGCAAGAGAAGAGAGAGTGAGAAGACAAAGAGCGTTATTTGTGGTCATGCTTTACTATTCTAGCGGTGTTACCTACCTGTTTGTAACAATGTGGGAGAAAAGTGGAAGTGAATTGAAAAGAGAGTGAGAAGATAAGGAGCTTTACTTGCAGCCATGCTTTCTATTTTAGTTGCTACACTGTGTCAGCTACCTACAGAGCTTGGGTAGCTAGCTATGTATCACTACTGACTCAAAGAATCTTTGGGTGTGGTTGTCACAGCTGGTCTCCTGACAGGAGACTTTGACTGAAGTTATCTGGAGCTGTTCCTGTGCCTGGGACGAGTGGAGGGACAGGTGGGAGGGAGTCAGGGTGGAGCGAGGTGGGGCAGGTGAGTGGAGTGAGGACGAGGTTGTGGTGGAGAGGTGAGGAGGGGGAGACAGTTGAAAGGTTGTGGGGAGTGTGGAGGTCCCATTTCGTGGTCCGGAGGGAGTGGGAGGGGGTGCAGGATTGTACTGCCTCTGCCGAAACCTGCAGAGGTATTATTATTCACCATGCCAATCAACAGCTAGTACGATGGCCCCGTTGTCGAGAACTCCACATCCACCAGCATAACTATTCGAACTAGCTAGCTACGACTAGCTGAAAGTCGCCACCCAACACTCACGCAGACCGTACCCACATTTGCTACTATACACAGGCGTAAAATCACGCTGGAGCCGACCATCACCGTTGGTCTAATGTGGCCAGGTATACGTATATACCTTCTCCGCTCCAGCATCCTCTCAGTAAAGTTCTTCTGCATGTTCCAGCCAAAATTCTGCACCCGACGAGCCCCTCCCCCACGATTACTCGGGCATATAGTACAGTATACGCAAGATCAAGATTGACACTGACGCATGCACGTGCCCTCCCCCGCACGGCCAGACGTCCCCCTCGTTGGTGGCGTTGATCAATAGATCCAGTTTTTTTGAAATGCATAAAGCATTTAAGAAATAGAGAAGGCTCTGGTTACAATTGAGTGAGTGCTTGCTATTGCTAAGTCTTTAGCCAGTATGTATATAGTTAACAACGTGCATGCAGGAAAGGACGCACTTATAGCTACGTGCAGTGTTTTGGTTTTTGTTGTCAAATACTTTTATGACTTTCAGGTTTTTCACCAGAATCAAAACTGCTGATTATGTACAACGGAGGAAAGTGAAGGGATTTTCTAAGCTGCAAAACGTGTGTCACCTTGTTTTGTCATACCAGTATATACTATGCTTTTCGCTCGGCGCGCATGCGCATCGAGGGTTACGGATACTGATCGTCCGTCCGTCTGTCTGTCTGTGTTACCACGTTTTCTGCCACCACGTGCACAAACAACCACACCAATGGGTTCAGCGCTACACTGGCTTGATTGGATTAATAGCGATTTTCGTAAAAGTGCGGCGTTCAGAAGTGAAAACCAAGTGGAAAAGCCAATAGCTATGCTAATTAGCACTGGCTTACCTCGACCTGATCCGCCTGCTCTGTGTACTTCGGAGGCACAGGAAGCAACAACGAAGGGCGTGTACCGACTCCCACATGCTATCTACTACTGTAGCTAGCCCGTGTCAGACTCTCCGCGAGCTACTAGTGATAGGCCAGCCCGGTACCGCGCACGCGCAGTTAGCCGAGGGTAATTTTTATAATTATGATGATTTTGGGGAGAAATCTGAAAATAAGAAAGGGAACTTTTACTTGAGACACTGTTTATAGTATAAAGAGTCATGTGCAGAGTAAATTCATACAAAACGTTGTGAGAGAGTGATTAACAACTATTAGCATACAGTAGGGTGACTTACACTCAATAACAGTATATAGCTAAAGTAAGACTTGTTGCTGGTGGCAATGTAGAAGCAGGAGGGATGTATCAATGATTACAACTTTTCTTTTACAGCAGAAGAAATATTATGTGCAGAATCGTTAATTTGTATCCCAAATTTAATAAAGTAGGCATGAAGAAACTTCTTCCACACATAACTACGTAATAGTATTACTATCCAACCAAACCCCACACCAACAAGAAATGACAGTACAGGTGTTGGAATGAGAAAATAGTTGTGATAAAGATCTTCATCGTCACAGCCACAATTATCTACAGCAGAATTGGAATCTGAGTGTTACTATCTTGGCTTTCTCGATAGTAGGCTTACCGGGATCAATAGCTGGTGTGTCTGGACAGGTAGTGTTGCTGCAGGCAGGGTCTGTGGCAAAATTAACAAAGAGATTGATGAGCACCCACTAGTATTAAAACACGTTAGCTACCTGAAAGTTTCACTTGAAGAACTCTTTGATCCTCCAGACCAAATTTGGAGAAAACTTTACAAGTGTATAGAGAATCATTGTTTGTCCTGTTGGAGATTTGATGGAGCAGCAAGTAGGACACGTTGTTGGCCTCTACTACTGTGTGAGGTGCTGTGATCTCCATGTCGCCAGTTGTTGTCCAACTGATTGAGACATTCAGCCAATCCTCTCTGTTATCTACAGCACACTCCAGGACTGCAGGCTGTTCTTCCTCAATACATGAAATTAATGGCGGATCTGGGGACAGATATTCGAAGAGGATCAAAAGTATGTGATGCAAAAGTTACTCCGGCGGCTTCGGTTCATGACGTTAAAGCAAACCAACTAGTAACTGACTGGAGCTGCTCTCTCTCTCTCTAATCCTAGTTGCTTCAACCCTAGTTGCTAAATGAGTTTAACTCACCATAGACAGTGAGGCGGAATTTGGCAGCATTCCCCTGTAGTGGATCATTAGGATACTCCTGGAGTGTAGCCTCAGGGTAACATGCATACTCCCCAGAATCATTCTTGGAGGCTGATTCTATCACAAAGTACACCCCTCTTCTTCCCGGCAAGGTGATGGTCCGGATTTGGTTATTTTCGTGGGTAACTTCGAAACTGAAATAGGATGGATAACCGTCTGCTTTGCAGGTTATATTGACTGTGCCCCCAGTTTTGGTTGTGTTGGTTGAAAATAATAGATGACCTACAGGCTTCACTGCAAAGAAAGTACGGAGAGTGCCCTGATGAACTGTAGAGTCAATCTCTTGAGCCTGTTATCTATCACAATACCTATATAGCTATTTACAATAACAATGACTCAGCATAATATATATTATATTTGTATGAATCTCATTACGAGGTCATAAGGTTAGGTTTTTTTGTCCCATTAGTGAGAGATTATACCTCCAATTCTGAAGAGTAGACAGCCTCCACTCACACACTGACACTCGTACAACTTGCCTCCCACCTCCCCCACTGAAGTAACATTGCTAGATACATTCAGCATATCTCTGGTCTCATTCTCCAGGGTGATGTTGGCACTTTCTGTTACGGAAATCCACTTGTACTGTAAACTGAAGCAGTGGATGGTGCACTGAAGTGTGAATTTCTCTCCTATGACGGCCATAGGACGACTCCCGTAGGTATCACATACGGCTTGGCACCCTGCAAGCAAGCAAGCAAGCAGTGGTTCTCACATCAGATCATCAGTAAACACTGACTTGGTCACAAACATGTTAGATATACCAAACACTACTGCGAGGCAACTAACCGGTGAATGTTGTACATGTCAGGGCCAGGACCGCGCTAATTACCCCGGCCGTCGACTGCGCAACGCAAGCTGAAACTGGATACCAAACGGGGAACCACTTCATTCTGTCGGAGTGCTGGAAACTGATGGAAACTGATGGAAACTGATGGCAACTGATGGAAACCCCCAGGGAGAGCCCCAGTGGAATCTGATTTCCGGTTTATATACAGGTCACGGGCCACGGGCCACACCTATCAATCAACGTGCAACGTACACCCCCGCAAAAAAATTACTAGCTACTGCGCTTTCTGCGCATGCACCCATGTATATACCTCAAACTTGACCGTCAGTCTATCCTAAGTTTGGCGCGATGTAGAGCTAAGGTAGGCTATGCTCGCTGTGTGTGGTTAGTCTCGCAAGCAAGACGTAAAGTGGGTTCGGTTTCGAGGGGAATCAAACCGGAATCTTCCATAATGATGGCGGGCGGGAAGTGAAGTCAGAATAAGGGGATGGGCGATGAACCACCTGGTATATACCCCCCGCGAATAACAAACTGGCAAAAATGCAACGTAATACTATACTCTTCTCGCATGCATTCGAAGGCTATTAACTAGTTGCTAACAAGATTCAGACAGTAGCTATAAAAACGGGAGGGCAGCGAAGGGCTCTTTTTAGCCATCATGGCAATGTGGAGCCTGCGTGTAGCAGGTCTACTGCTCCAGTGTGTTGCCGGTGAGGTATATAGCTAAAGCTAATCTGTATAGAGCGTTTATTTGTTGCTTCAGTAACTTCGAATCATTTATGCTCTGACGGAACCGTGAGATTAGCTGATGGCAGGACTGAAATGGAAGGCAGAGTAGAGGTATGTCTCAATGGGGTGGCTCGGTGTGTGAAGATGGCTGGGATGTCAAAGATGCTCGAGTTGTGTGTCGACAACTGGGATACGATGGAGGTGAGGTTTTGTACAACTGTTATGCTATTGATCTTCTTCACCGCCTCACCAGTTTTGGTTACACCACAAAGTTTTAATAATTATACTTTGAACACATCACTATCATATCACCTGCATGAAGTCCAATGCAGTGGAAATGAAAGTATGCTAATTGGCTGTAGGCACAATGGTGTTACAGTAGCCATGATTGTCAAGTAAGAAGGGAAGAAGCTGGAGTCATATGCAACAGTAAGTTTTATAAGTGTACAATGGGTCTAGCTCCTTTGATGACCATGGACACGATGTACATTTCATTTCGGGACATTTTTTTATATTTTCGGTTGCTCAGGTGTAGTAGGTATACGCATAGACCTTCACACGCAGGGCTGTGGCGAACTAGGCCGGCTATGGCTGGCTCCAAGTATACACTACCATAGATTATCACTATGTATACGTGTATAATTATCTATGACATGCATGCTTTGAGTGGTATGTGTTCAAACCTAAAGTATTCCTGGAAATCGTACCACACTATTGCGCTGGGAAGCCAGAGACTGTAACGACAGAAACTAGAATTGTATAGTGGGGACCGGAGGGTGCATGTGATGTGTCCGCACCGACAGAGTTGCGCAAATACAAGCCGCTGTTGTGCACGCCAGGCAACGTGTCCCACAGCGCAGCAGACTGTTCGTATAAGTTAGCGTGATATTTAGAATTATTACGAAACCTTTAGCGAGCGGGAGCGATTTCCCACATCACCTCAGGTGCACAAAATTCTAATCACTGCACATGACACAGTAGAAGAATGTACTGACGCGTCTATACGGACGCATGGAACGCCAAACGTAACAAAACTGTAATTAGTACCAAACAACAGGACGTGCGATGCGGTTAGGCCACACATCGTAAGAAGTCGTATATTCCTTCGCGCACGCGCGCGGAGCAGAATCGCAAGCTGGCTTATGGCGTGGTGCAAAGAGGCTATTGTTTCAACCAGGATTGACTGACCATTACATCACCACTGCATTACTGGGCTGCGTTCCTCTATGGTACATCATTGGAGTAGTCCTACACCAGCAGCTGATCAGGAAGATCCAGCAAAAGATGAGAGGAGACGCCCTCACCAGTTCACTGCCACATCGTCTGCTGCACTCTGACCAGTACAGAGACAGCTTTGGTTTCGTAGCTGCATTTCGACTGTCATCACAAGACAGGAATCACCGCACTGATGAACTCCCATAATAAGAAATATAATTGCTACATGCTCTCTAATGTCTTCCGCAAAACATAGCGTTTTTATAACTTATTTTGTGAATAAATAAGTTAAAGTCATTTGCATGCTTAGGAGTCTGAGTACCTTTCACGTTAGATAAAGCAGACCTACAATCTGTAGCTCTCCAAATCCATGGTATATAAAAGAGTTGTCAAAAGTTCATGTGTTGTTGTTTTTGCCTTTGCTCTGCCTTACTCCCATTGAGTTTTATGTATAATTATACATAGCCTCACACATCTTGTATTAATGAGCACACCACTTACATGCTCACCCTTGTCTGTCTTGAAGTCCGCGAAATTCCAGACCATCTCGCTGATGAAGAATGAGTCTCGGAATTGGTCAAAGATGGGCTACGTATTCAACATTACTTCCATCTCACCAGCACCAACACAAATGTCCAATTTTGTACGTCTTATATACCTGCAACTCTTCAGTGAACGTAGTCAAAGGATCCGGTTAAGCCATATAAATGTGTAGGAAAATGCCCATTTCGAACACCCCAGAGACATCATATAAATAGCCAAACACTGGCGTTTAAGAAACTCACATTTCTTTGTGATGCAGTACATATACTCCACCGATGGAGATAATTGTACAAGTCTGTAAAAGCATCAGCCAAAAAGGATTTTGATGACTCACCCTTGTCTGTCTTGAAGTCGGTGAAATTCGAGACCGTCTCTCCGATGAGGAATGAGTCTCGGAATTGGTAAAAGATGGGCTACGTATTCAACATAACTTCCATCTCACCAGCACCAAAAGAAATCTCCAATTCTGTACATCTTACCTAAAAATCTTCAGTGAACATAGACGAAGGATCCTGTTAAGCCACATAGGAAAATTCACTTTTCAAACACCCCAGAAACAGTGTATAAAATTAATAGCCAAAGACCAGCTTTCAAGAAACTCACACTTTTTTATGAAGCAGCACACACACACCACTGATGGATCACAAAGAGGCCACTGTTACCATAAGGATGTACACATGTAGAAAAAATCATGTGATGCCCAAAAGAAAAAAGATGCCAGCTCTAGACAGCTGTTTCGGGCTTGTTGGCCCTCATTAGCAGAGCATACCACAACTCTCTCTCTGGCATCACAGTTTATAAATGCTAAGTTGAGCGCAGCACTTGTGGTTCTGAATTAATGAGATTCATCCCCACAAGGCTTTGCCACTGGTATGTGCTGCTGACCATGCCCAGACGTTTGTGGTTTGGAGCCTAGGCTCCTCCCCACTCCTGCTGTCAAGGTCAGCACCATGTAATGTTTGGAGAATGCCAACAATCTTTGTTGATCAGCAAGACTGTATATAAAAGCATCAGCCAAAGAGGTTTTTGATGTCCATTGTTCTCCGAAAATGACCAAGGCATGAATATTCTGGCCTACAAACACAATGACTCGACTCTGACTGTGATTTGGCTTGAATTAAAAAACCAGCATTGCTTACGAAAAGAACAGCAGCGGCATACTCCAAAAACAGAGTTTGTAATGTCGGCATGTTTGAAATCAAGGGTAAGAGCAGTGAAAGTGATGTCAACATTACACAAGACGAATACAATGTTCAACATTCATGTGGAAAAAACAGCAACGGCATACTCCAAAAACTGAGCTTGTAATGTCGGCATGTTTGAAATCAGGAGGATAAGCAGTGAAAGTTATGTCAACATTACACACAGGACAAATACAATGTTCAACATTCACGTGTGTTGCCTTGCAATTGTTTCGAGTACTCTGTGAGACGGACTGTGACGAAGTTTCATTATGTGCACATTGATACAGAGTGAGTAAAGTTATGCATCTTAAACTAGTTAGTTGTCGGTGCCTTCATGTATAATTATTATGCATTCCTGCACTCAGGTATTTAATTCGCATGCCACCCCGACCAGCCTGTTACATAATATTGTCCCTTCATTATTATAAAGACATCATTAAGAGTACACAATCTACAATGATTCACATATTAAGAACTGATCCAGTACAAACTAGCTACAAAGCATCTTCTTGGGGGTTAAGATGATGAAAGTCAATGTCGGTACTGGTCAGAATGGACCAGACGATGCGGCAGTGAACTAGTGAGTGAGCTGGCTTTCTGCAACTGCCATTGTCGGAACTTTACCACCAGTTTGTGCAGTGGTATTCCAATCAGGTAGGTCAAAGGAACCAAATAGAGAACGAAATCACTGACAAAATGGTCTTTGAATTCTACTGCAAAAATTGAAGAACTCTCTCTCAATATAAAGGCGCAGACCAGCGCCTGCCACAGAAAGAGGTTTGCACTGATGACATTG